>PVJX010008849.1:0-63488 GCA_004027295.1 Dolichotis patagonum
CTGGTATTACTATGTCCCACTATGGAGGTTAAATGGAAACTACAACAGCCCTATCCACCCACACCCAAAACATTCAGGAATGAGGTGGGTCAACTCACCAGGGAAAGAACCAAAACCTGCTGAGATGTTGGTGAAGGCCAAGGAAATACAAAATGTAAAGTGGGAAGTAACTGTAAATACCAGCCATGGCCCCATAAAGAGTTACAGAAATGAGGACTGTGAATGTAACTGTAATAGTCTCTTTTAATATAATTTTTAAATAATACAATGTTGATAGACTTAATAGTGATTCTTAAATATTGCTAAACCTATGTTATAGTGTTCAAGTTATGGACTGCTATGAGAAAGCACCACCCAAGGAAAACTAGACTTTTATTCTTAGGAAGGAATTAGTGCCTCTTCTTTTGTACACAGCAAGGCTGTAACATGTTGGGCCTAGTTATGGGTTTGCCATTGTATCTGGAGAATTTGGTTTAAGAAAATATGTCCATGTGTCAAATTGACAAGGAGTAGATTGTCATAGTTAACTGA
This sequence comes from Dolichotis patagonum, assembly GCA_004027295.1. Lineage (NCBI taxonomy): Eukaryota > Metazoa > Chordata > Mammalia > Rodentia > Caviidae > Dolichotis > Dolichotis patagonum. The sequence continues at coordinate 532 of PVJX010008849.1, forward strand.
TTGTGTTAGCTTTGTTAGATGGAAATATTATAGGTAGTTGGACAGGGCTAGGCCCTTGAGGAAGCTGGCACAGAGGACCAGATGTCCTGTGACCTTGGAGGCGATAGACACCTCCCCCTGTGGGCCAGATGTCAAGGCAAAAGGCAAAACAAATGCAATCACACTCTAAGTATAAACATTAGGGATTGATATTCTAAATACATATCGATCACCCTGAGGAAGCCTGGAGTCACCATCCCAACCCCCTACAGGAAGAGTCACTGTTCTTTAAGTATGCCTGCTTGCTACGTGACTTGCTTCCCCATTTGTTCCTGATTTAATCAATTTTACCTCAGCAATTAATCTTATTGGTTGACCACAGTTCTATCCCACTTATGCCCACCTTGTGAGTCTCCCCCCCTCCCCCGCCGGTGGTTTTACTCTTAAAGTCCCTAGAAAAGACCAAGTCTTTGGCAAGCCACTCTGGACCCCTTCTGTCTCCCTCTCAGACAGAAGCTTTCTTTCTCTCAATAAATATATTCTGCTCTTAACCTCCATTATTCCTAAAATTCATTCTTCAATTTTAAAGAACACGAACTCGTATCAGACATATAGTAAGTCAGGAGTTTCATTCCCCTATATCAACTTGAATAAGAAATACCCAACTAAATTGGATCAGCATAGTTTTGGGTGTGGCTGAAGGGAGAAGACCTAGCCTGGATAGGCTTACCTGGAATAAAAGGGAAACAAAGAAGGAAGGTTCAGTTCTGTTTCTTCAGAGGCGCCCCAGTCTTCCCTTTCACCTTCCGTGGCCTCTGGCTTCAATCTCCATCACATGCCCATCACCCTCCTGATACAGATTCACGCTATAGTGAGCTCCAGGCCTCTGATTGGATCCACGGGCTCTCCAGAGCAGAGAGCCCTTTTCAGCCTTTCCATACTTGACTCTGTGGCAGCCATTGTAAGTCAATTGGGTAAATTCTTATATATTCATATATATCTATATCTATATCTATATCTATATCTATATCTATATCTATATCTATATCTATATCTATATATATATGTCACATTAAATTTGTTTCTCTAGTAAACCTAACTGACACATCTGTGTGTTTAAAAATTCCACTTTTATTATTTTTATTCATGTTTTCTCTAAACTCTATATGAGTTTATAAAATAATAGATACTGCAAAATAGGAAGAAATTGTTCAAATGGAAAGGAGAATGGAGGGAATAAAGGGAAAGAAAAGAAAAAAATGAGAATAAAAGATAGCACGTGTGAAGGACCACAGTGTTGCCCTCCCCCAGACCCAAATGTGACTGTGCTTACTTGCGTTCAGGCTGAATAGGGGTGACTTTCCTAAGTTGGCTTTTGGTTTAAATAGTGAGCCTGGGCAAGGCTGTGTGTCTTCATAAAAGCAAGTGGGTGGTGTTTCGGCCTAGCACTGCTCCTCACCAATGACGACAGTTGAGCCCAGAGAAGTGGACCGTGAGACTGTTGGGCTACGATATGAGATAATATTTCTGCTGAGGCCTGTGCTACTCCAGAGAAAATTCCTTCCTAGAATTGACTACAAAGCAGATTACTTGTTAACCACAGCCTGAAGCTGGCTGTTCTGTTCCTTTTGCAAGAATGCTTTGTTCCCTCTTTTCCAAGCCATGTCTGCCTAGCCACTATTCTAGTGCATCCAGCTGTAACCTCACCATTTTTCTCAATATAAATGGGATCAGCAAATACCAAGGTTCTGGCTGCCTCATGGCCTTTTGCTCCCTGTAAACAGCTGCCTATCTCAGTCCCTGTTGCATTGCTGTTCCTTTTGCTGTTTCTTTTCACCATATATCATAATGCCTTGCAGGAAATAGGCAACTAACTTCAGGGGTAACCAATAAAAATGGAAACAAAACTGCAAATAAGGAGTAACTGAAGGGAGGAGAAAGAAATGGGAAGAAAAAAAGAGGAACTAACAAGATTTTGTACGTGCACAAGTTTCCTATGATGAATGTGATCATTATATATATTAAAGTGTACCAATAAACTTAATTTAAAAATTAATTTAACATCTTCATTTAATTTTAATTAATTTAAATTTCTAATTTAGTCATTTAAACTGTTAGATTTAATTAATTAGAAATTGTAATGTTTCATTTATTCATCTGTAGTTTTTCTTCTCCTTTTAAATCTCGCACTCTTCCAGGTCTCAAGACCTTTTCTACTCTGTCTTGAACCCTTTTTTTCCACATCAGCTCTTAGATAAATACTGTCCCTAATAACCCTCCACATGAACCCTTCTCTTCAGAGTTGTGTTCTATCAAATCCCCCATCTGTTTCCTTTAAGGAAATCTCCAGTTACCTTACCCAGTCACTCACCTAGTTATTAGCACTTTGTTACCATAGAATCGTACTCTATGAATACAGGGTCACGTTTCGTTTAGTTGCTCATGACCTGTTCATTTCCTACCATGGAACCAAGCAGACAGAGGAATCTTCAAACATAAGGTTGTAGTCAGAGTTTGTAAGGGAAACAATTTTACACTGGACACATAATTTATAGAATTATTTTATAATAGTCACCCAAAGAATCAACACAAAAAGTGCAGGAACTCTGCCCATACTCTTAAGACCCCCCAAAAATCCAGCTGAGGGCCTAGATCCCATAGCAATATCCTGCATAAGTCCAGCAGAAAATCTATAGCCCATGACGACGTTTCATGCAAGTCTTTCATGGGTCTGTACTGGGATGACCCAAAGCTCAGCAAGTCAGCACTAGCAGGATGAATAATTTGTGCCAGTAGGCTAAGGGTTTTGTGCTGGAGCTAGGAAGTGATGCTCAAAGTAAGGACCAGAGCTCCCCTGAAAAATATCACAGCCTCCCCAGTGACAATGAAGTCTCGAGCTCCTCCGACGATAACAGCCAAGTTCATATCAGGAAGCCACATGACAAGCTTTTCCAAATTGAACGGGATGCCACCTTACCCTTCAGAGCCAGGAAACAATGCTCAAAGTAAGGACCAGAGCTTCTCCAAAGTGAACCAGAACCATTCTCAACAACAACAAGGTCCTGTGCTCCTCTGACAATGAGAATAGCCAAATTCGTATCAGGAAAGAAGCTCGACAAGCTCCTCCAGGAGAACCAATGGCAACAGGAGAACCAGTAACACTACTACTTCTTCTTCAGTTCTCCTTTTTATGTTGTTGGCAAAAATCCTCAGGGGGGCCATTCTCACCAGTACCACATTGATTCAGTTCAGCTGGTTGTTTCAAGTTGACCACCAGCTGTCAATCTACCACACATACTAAGACTAAGAATGTTTTTTGAGTCCTTATATATTTGCATGATTCTATATGGCTTTCTTACACAAATTCAAACTTCACCATTATGCAAAGAGTTTTTGCTTTTGTTAATATTGTTGTTGTTATTCCTACTGATGCAGTAACAGGAGTTAGACTTGCTAAGTTACTTTCTTATTACTGGGAAAAGGTTAAAGAAAGAAAGACATGTTAGCTCACAATTTATGGATGTGTCAGTACTAGTCAGCTGTCCCTAAGGCAGAATGGCATGGCAGAGGAGAAACAGTCCATTGCAAGTTAGGCAGGAAATAGTAAGCAATGAGTTTCCCTTTCCCTTTTTATTCCAGTCAGGTTATAAGCCTATTGGTTGGATCTTCCCTCTACCTACACTCAAAACTATGCTATAAACCACAGGCTAATCCAGTTATCACATACCTATGATCCAGCCACCTCCCCAAAGCCTGTCTATGAATGTATGAAATTTCAAGGGGGGAAAATCTAGATATAAGCCATAATGCTTTCCCTGAATCATATTGCTACTGTGTGCTAGAGCCTGAAATTGTAATTCAAGAAGTTTGGTTTATAGACTAAGCTTTTATGTACATTTGAATCTATAAATATCTTGATATTAAGAGTGAATAAATGTGCATGCAGTTATTTTAGGAATAATTAAATGTTTTAAGACCCACCTCAGACTAGGGATATAGCTCAGCAACACAGGTGCCTGCCAAGCAAGCACAAGGTCCTGAGTTTGATTCCTGGTATGAAACAAACACACAAACACAAAAACAGTTGATCTTTACTGAGATCTCAGTAATATGACCTGAATTTTTTCCCCTCATAGTATAAGTAGTGAGATGCCCATCCCTGAGGTAATATTAAGAATGGGTGCCAGGTATCATAACACATGCTTGTAATCCCCAAATTGGGGGAGGCTGAGGCAGGAGGACTACAGGTTAAAGACCAGGGCAACTTAGCGAGACCATTTCAAAAAAAGAAAGAAAGAAAGAAAGAAAGAAAGAAAGAAAGAAGAAAGAAAGAGCACAAAAGAAAAAAACAACAGAATAAATAAAAATCTGGAAGCATAGCTAGGTGTGGTGACTCTGAGATGGAGGGGGAGGAGAGGAGGAAGGAGTAGATTTGGGAGGTAATTAGATCGTGAGGGCGAGATCGCAAAATGGGATTAGTACTCATACAAAATACACTAGAGCCCCTTCTCACTCTTTCCACCATGGGAAGACACAGTGAAAACTTGGCAGTCTGCAACCTGGAAGATGGCCTTCCCTAGAACCCACATGCATTGACAGCCTGATCTTAGATTTCCAATCTCTAGAACTGTGAGAAATAAATCTCTGTTTTTTATAAGTCAGCTAGTCTACAATGTTTTGTTATAGAAGACAGAACTAAGGCAGCAGCCCAATTTACTTGAGTTTGAAAAATCCTTTAAAAAGAAGCAATCTGGGAAGGGTCAGGCACTCAGTAGTCCCAATGCTTTGGGTCCTTTTATTTCCCTAGGACAGTACGTCCCACTATAGCACAGTGGGATCATTAGGGCCAAATGAACACCTGGGGTGGTATAGATTACGATTCTATCAAAGATGCTACATGGATAATGACTGGGCACTGGTTCCTCTGAGTTTTGGCCATTTTCCAAATGGCACTATGTTTCACACACCCTCAATTCGAGCAGCCCTGGGAGAATCATCAGTCCTACTTTCTCACTCAGAAGATAAGTGGGAGCTGAGAGTGAGACTCTGCCCTCAGGCTTCCCTTCCTATGCTTTTTCCTCTGCTTTTGTCTCTGAAAACAACAGAATTCAAGGACCTTTCACATGTTCCTGTCCAAGTGTGAGGTGGTCAGCTTTTATTCCCTCCACATAACTCTTCCTAAATCCTTGCAGAATGCAGATCTAAACAATGTGAGTGAGTCCCAGGAGGATTACCTCTGCTCACTGTCAAGTCTTGGTGATTTTATTCCAATTGTGTCATCAGTATTGATTATGTGTCTACACTATGCATAATGTTAATACTAACAACCTGCATTTATACAGTCCATATAAACCCTCAAGTTTTCAAGGAAGCCCAAAGGTCACCAAATCTATATAACCTACCCTGCTCATGCCCAGCATTGATTTTATCTTATTGAGTGCTCAGAATCATGTGAGACATCCTGGATTTTAGTACTACTTTAAAGACAGAGAGATGAAAGAGGAATGATGTACCTAAGGTCACATGAGAACCAGTGACAGAGGTGGTGCTCAAACCATTTCTTGTATAGTGACACAGTGTGATCTGTATGACTATACCTGGTCACTCTGTCTTCTTCAAAACATAGTGAATTAAAACTGTCTTTTATGTAGCTCATCATACTGTGGTTTGACAAATTAGGCTGAGCTCAAAAGAGGGGCTTCTGGGGTTTCAGTTACTGTGACTCAGCTGATATGGTTTCTTTTAATGGGCCTTCATCCTCCAACAGATTAGCTAGACCTTTTATGGTGACTGACAGTGTCCACTGGGAAGAGAGCCTCAAAATTTCTGGAGGCCTCTGCTCAGAACTGTGTATATCACAATCTGTTGGCCAAAGAGTCACAAGGACAATAGAGATTTAAAGGAAGATGATACTAAGGAACTAAAAAGTCCTCCATTAAGAGTGTAGAAACATGAGAGAGAAGCATCCATGACCTTTTTCTAAAAATCTGAAAGATTTTATCCAAAAAAAATCTTTTTAATGTGTAAGACATGATCCTGGCACTCAGATGAAGCAAAGATTGGCATGTTAGTCAGATCTCAATTACTTTATCAAAATACTTGTTAATTCACTTGCAAAGATGAAAGATTCATTTTGGCCATGGTTTTAGAGGTTTTAGTCCAAGATCATGGAAAATGTTTGCTTTTGGTCTCCAGAGAGGCAGCACACCATGGTGGGAGGGCATGACTAGAAAAACCACTTAAATCAAAAACCAGGGAGCAAAGATGAAGAGACCGGGGTAACACAGTCTCCCTGAAGGTTCACCTGCAGTGCCCTAGGGAGCTCCCATAAGGCTCAACCTCTGAATTTCTAAATCCCAGCAGTGCTACTCTAGGGACCAGGCCCTTAACACATGGATGCAAGCATCTTTGAGGGACACTTGTTCAATGAAGAGCAACTAGATAACTATTATATTAAAAATAACTCACATCCCAGGATACTTTACTCTTCAAACTGTTCATATACATCTTCTCTTTTAATCAGAGAGCAATCCTGAATCTTAAAGCACAAGAGTTTTGCTATGTCTGGGAAAGCTGAGATTCAGGGAACATGAGTAACAACCCTAAGTCAGAGTGAAAGTGACAGTACTTTGTACAGTATCTGAGTCAACTATACTGTACCTAACTACTTCAAATTGCGAGAAACATTTTTACACGCAATTATGAGTAAGAAAAGGTGTGCATGATTCTTTATACCAATAAGGCCTATCAAATCCTAACAGTATCTTTGTTGGTCACTCTGGGAAGGGTGAGTTGTAGTTCCTGATTCCTCACTCACTGAGTCGTTTCAGAATGGCTAAGACAGTTCTAGTTCCTGTTCTATCTTTGCAAGAATTTCATCCATTATTTCAAATATCATATAAGAAGATTTACAAAGTGTTTTAGATTTTGCACAAATGTTATTCTGTATGATTGTCACAATTTGAAATCATTATCCATAATCAAAAGATCTGAGGTCAGGACACTAGGTTCACTTAAAGAAGTCTAACTCAAAAAAGGTTTAATCCAAAGAACAATAATAAAATGAATTTTCTGTATCATATAGTCAGAATTCAGGTCATTTTGCCACAGTTGTACCTTGTTGTTTGTTTTTTTTTAATACTTCGCATCTTTCCCCATTACAAGAGTGTGTTTCTTCACATTGACTTTATCCACAGATGGGATCTTCCCTTATGATGATGAAGGCAGCTGCTACAAATTGCCAGTTTATAATCTAGCAGTTAAGGCAACCAGCAGAATAAAGCAACTTGCTCCTAGGTGGTCTAGTAAAATTCTAGGGATGGTCCTCATTGGATGGGCCTGAGTCATGTGTCCACGCCTGAACCAATCACCATGGACAAGAGTATGCAAAGTTCTTCGATAAGTTGTAGTTGGGTCATATGGCTACCATTTGAGCAGGGACAGAGTTGATTCTGTGGAAACACTTGAGAAATAATCTAATAAATGACAATCAGTTACCACAAGAAGAGAGAATCAGAGGAAGTCAAGGATGCTGGGAAGAAATATAATAAACATATCCATAATATCCAACATGAAAGTTTCATTATTTATGAAATTATTTCTTTAAGATGGCCCAGGCAGAAAAATATGGTCCAAAACTTTAACCTCAGCTTTGTGTGCTATCAAACTCTGTCTTTCTCCACTGGTTTAAAGGTATCCCAATTATTTTTCAAAAACTATTATAATTGTAATGATAATACTAAAATTCACAGTAATATAGACATAATGGGTTTATGTTTGTCACTATTCTCAGTCCTTTATACATACTGACTTATTTCATCTTCATAGCAATCTTATGAGATAAGTACTACTAATGTCTGCATTTTCCAGCAGAGGAAAATGAGTCACAAAAGTTTATAAACTTTCCCAAAAAATACTCTTGGAGACAGAGAAAAGGAAATGCTCAAAACACTTACCCACTGAGCCATAAACATTTTTAGTCTGCTGTGTGTTTCAAAACGTATGAATATTTGCATTACACTAAGTGAAAATAACCAAACTTAAATGATTCTATTTATACAATATTATAGAAACGGCTAAATTATAGGACAGAAAATAGATCATTAGTGGCTGGGGGTTCAGTGGAATGAGAGAGGTTGATTACAAAGGGGCACAGAGGAATTTTGGGGGGTGATGAAACTTTGCATCTTGCTTGTAGTACTTGTTACTCAATGGAACACATTTGTCAAAACTCACAGAGCTTTGTACAAGAGGTTGAATTTAATGTATGCAAATTGTACCTTAATAAAAGTGAAAAATAAGCCTTAGAGATCAATTTTTCTTCCTTATAATACATAAGCATGCATTTAGTAGAAAACTAGTGTTTCGATATATTTACAACAGATAAAGTTAACCCTATTAAAGAAGTGCTTGTGGTTTCTTGTTACCTTTGGATAACAGGGTAAAGCCATCAATTTTGTAAGCCAACTGGCCTTACAGCAAATCCTGGCCCAGCCACATAATAGCGCCACCTGTGGACTTCCTTTTCCTTTCTCTCAGTGTTCTAGTTGCAAAATGAGGCTAAAAGTGCTTATCTGGTAAAGCACTTGCTTGGAAGAATTCTGTTATCATAGTTGGAAACACTGCTGGCCCGATGTTAACACAGGCTGATGGTCAAAAGTCTATGATCAAAGGGGGCTGGGGATTTAGCTCAGCGGCATAAGCGCCTGCCTTAGAAGTGCGAGGCCATGGGTTCAATCCCTGATACCAATTAAAAAAAAAAGTCTATGATCAGGCTGAATCTGGTGGCACACACCAGTAATCCCAGTGCTCTAGGAAGCAAAGGCAGGAGGCTTACAAATTCTTAGCAATTTGACAAGACCCTGTGTTAATATAAGTAAAATAAAATTTAAAGGGCTGGGATGTAGCATAGTATGAAACTTCTGTGTTCAAACCCTAATATACCCACACCAAAGAAAGGTCTATAAGTAATAGAAAGTGGTGATTATTAATATACAACTAGTTTGGGGCTGACTCACAGATTGGCTTCTTGACCTCCCTTTTCCTGTTGTAAGATAGTAGTTTCCCTTGTGCAATTGTGTTTCACAGGTGGTCATGGCAATGGGCTTCCCATTGGATTTATCTGGTGGCAAACACTGGCAGGAAGCTAGGTAGCAAGAAGAAAGGGAAGAAAACGTTGTTTCCTGAAAATGTGGCACTCTGTGCAGGGTCTGTATATCCATCATGGCTTCTTTTCTACCTGGACAGAGTTGCTGTGAGTTCAGCTTCCTCCGGCTGTCCCCAGGCCCATGTAGCACATCTTCATCAAGTTGGCATCAACTCCCTGCTGTTGCTAATCTCTGGGTTATTACTTTACTCTATTTTAAATATTTGAAGTAATTTCTTAAAATGGGACTCACAAAAAAAGAGGCGACTGACACAATAATCATTTCTGAGGTCTTTTCAAGGTTTGGTTTGAAAGTCCTGGGTGATTTCCATCTCCTAATGCATCGTTATGGCTTGTATTTAGCTGCCCTTGCCAAAGTTTCATAATGGCTTAGATGGGAAGTTTTGAAGTTGGTTTGATTTGGATGTGTGAATGTGGATTAAGTGTGTTATACTGAGATTAATGACATGAATAACATAAGCCCTGCCTGGGTGACACCAATCAATAAATTTAGAGCCTGTCTGGAACATAAAGGGAGAGAGGGAAGGTAGGTTTGCTTCTTGCTTCTTGCTGCTTTCTACTTGCCATGCTGTGGACTGTTTCTCCTCTGCAGTGACCCTCTCTCATGTCATCCCGCGAGAAATAGCCAGCTATAGACTGAAACTTCTACAAACTGTGAAATGAAGTAAACTTGAATTCTTTTAACTGTTTTGGGTATTTTGTCTCAGCAATGAGAACAGTAACTAAGACATTCATTATGAGTCCACTGTGGTGTTTCACCCAAGCTAGTACATAGCACTGTTAGCTATCCCTATTGTAAAGCTGAGGTGTTCAGAGTGCTGGTCACTAAAGGGCATTATTATGGAGCATCTTACTGTGGCCCGGACTACATTTTTCATCATTGGTCTTAGTAACGTATGCCTGCATTCTTTTCACCAGTTGCTCCAGATGATGTGGTTTCTCTGGATTGCTGAGCCAATTATAAAATGAGCTGGTCCGGATCCAGGTTGTGGAGGATGAGTGCCGTGGCCAAGGAAAGTGGAGGCAGTCTTGTCATCCCCCTTGGGAACAGGACCAGACAATTGGAGCTTTCTCAGAGTGGAAGGCCTGTCCGGTCCTGCAGCCAGGACACCATACAAGGAGTCACTGGCCCCTACACTCATCCACCATAAGGCACACAGCCAGCAGCCCTGCTGGCTCTGCCAATATCACAAGTTGAAAAAACCTAGAAATAGGGATCCCCCCTGTCTGAGTTAATTAAGATTTCAGCCTCCAGCAGATGCTACATGGCTGTGAATAAAAGTCCCAGTCTTTTCTTTTGTCCCAAGCTCCTCCTTCCCTTTACATAGACACTTTCCCTAGAGATGTTAGCAGTAGGAGCAGAGATTCTGGGTCAGTTTTCACAGACAATCATAGCAAGTGCTGACCACCACTGATAATAATAAGAGCAGACTTGACTTTCTAATGTCTCTTATGACCCCAGCACCTTGTTAGACACATTCAAATGTAGCATCTGATTTAATCCTTACTACCACCTAAAAACTAAACCATATCATCGGCATTTTCAGTAGAAATTGATTTAGAGTATGTTACCACTAAAATACCTAAGACTTTACCAAAGAGAGTTTCACTAACATATCTACAGCAATATTCATGTGCATGTACACACAAACACAATATATATGCAAGCACATACGCTTTCATCTCTCCTGCTTTATTTGTCTTTAAAACTCTTATCACCACCCAATCTGTATAACCATTTATTTTTTTATTGTAGAATGGGGGATTCAGTAGGAATAATGTCTGTTTTCTTCCAGTTTTGTATCTCTAGCATCTAATACAGTCACTGACACATAGGTACTGAGTAAGTATCTGTTACATGAATTTACTAAATGAACCATTTTCTTCACAGCATTCATTATTATCTGAAATGTATGTGATTATTGATGTCAACTGTTATGACCAATCTCTGTCCATCAGAGTGTTAGATCCAAGAGAACAGAGGCCTTGACTCTTTGCTTACTACATCCTGGTGCTTAAAACAGTGCCCTCCATCCAATAAGTGCTTAATAAGTGTTACTTGGAACACAAAACTAGCAAGAAATTAAGCTCAGTTCCTCTTAATTCAAATGTAGTTCAGTGGCACAGCTTTTGTCTATCATACAAGAGACCCTAGGTTTGATTCCCAGCAACACAATAACACCAAAAGCAACAATAATACCCTCCCAAACACCTGACTTGTCCTGCACTGTGAGTTTAGTTCTAGGGTCATTTATATCATGAACACTCCCGGAACATGAGTGAGAAGGTACCAGGTACTTCTCAAGAGGATGCATCTTAAATTCATCCCATGACTTCCCTTCCATGTTTAAGCATAGACACAGCAACATGGTCCAAGCAGAGGGAGACAGGACCTGCAGTCTCAAGCAAAACCTATGTCTTAAAAATCTAGGAAGTCCAAGAGAGGAACTTTCTGGAGTGCTACGTGTAGATTTCTGGTCCAGGCACATGTTTGATGGAATAAATGAGCAGTAATTCTAACAATTAATGTGCATATATTTATTGAGCATTTACTCAGTGACAATGCCTATTCCAGGAAAAGGAAGACAAAAGCCTTTCTGTCTTCAGAGAGTTCAAATCTTGGCAACCTTTTCAAGGGCTCAAAGCCAAGACCTGCAGGCAGGTTCATCTGAGGTCAAAGCCCATGCATTCCAGCACCATGTGGAAGGAGCACTTATATATCCGTTTAGAGCAAATGTGAAATATGAGGGTCAAAATGGCTCTAAGATACATGAAAGTGTACATCGCTAATCAGAGCCCAATCTGCATTCATGTGCTTCGCTACAAATTCAAGGAAAAATAAGCTTTTTCCCCTCATTCCTGCTTTGTGTTAAGTAAAAGCAACCCATGTAAGGAGTTCTGTCTTTCACCAGCAGGGGCACCGCTGCCATTGTCTTCTCAACTGGAAATTAGAGTGGCCCATTAAAGGAATGTGAATTTCAACCAGGTAACCTTTTCTGAAAACGATGCCACATGTGTCCAAGAGATCAAGTGGTAAAAACTCGTCTTTTTTAAAATCACTGCTGTTATGGCAGAATGACTTCAAAAAGAAGAAAAAGCCCATTCATACTAAAAACATTTGCACCTCTGTGAGCATCTGATTTTGAGATCAGGTGTTCCCGTGGAGCTTTGCTCTAGCTAATGCTGTTCTGGCCTATAAATCGCAAGCAGGATCACTTCCCAGAGCAAAGGCTCTCTCCAGGGAGCCTCTAACTTCTGTGCTCCTCTTCCTAATATCCAGTCCATGTTCATCATCCCTCAGAGCTCAGCCCTCCTCAGCCTTCAAATCCGCCACTCAAGCCATGGATGGCTTCTCTTTTCTCCAGTTTCCAGGACTTGTCTTCACAGCCTGGCATTGCTTCTGCAGATCCCCAGAATCCAGCGAGGATCACCTCAGATAGCTCGCTGGACTCACTCATTTTGTGGTTGATTGTTCACACTTATTTTGTCTTAAAAGAGTTGGCTGCGCTAACACAATTTGCAATGAGCCTAACAATGCTTTCAAACCAAATTCCCACAAAGAGGAGAAAGATCTCTAAAAATTAAGGATTTATTAAGCCATTACAGCTTCTAGTCAGAGTAAAAAAGGACCAGATTCTGGGACAAGCTCTCACAAGTAGTAACAGAGTTACACCCAAATGGAAAATATCAGCTAGACCTAGAGCTAAGAATACTTTTATAAACTTTTGATAAGGAAAGTACTGTTTAAACTGAGTCATTGGGTACTGAATAAGATTGGGATTATGTGCAGTAAGGAAAGCTTTAGGATGAGAGGACAGTCTGCAGGGAGAAGTAACTGTTGCTTCTGGATTGGTTGTGGATAAAATCAGGAAGTTCACTTGTAAACACGTTCATTGGCTCTGGTGGTTGGGGATAGGATTTAAGTTAAGGTTTTAATATTGTAGACTTAAAATGTGAAATGCTCTTTTGTTGGTTTTGGCCTGTATCTTGTTACTGATTAACCTCCTCTCACATTTCTCTCCTCTTTTACATCCTTTGGCCCATTGTAATTAAATGTAAATCATCTCAACATTTTCTTATATCCATATTAATTATGTAGAGCCCTCTATAACATTTTTAAAAGTAAACATTTATTCTAAAACAATTGCATACTCACACAGAGCTGTAAAAAGTTCAAAAGAAAATCACGTAATATCTTTCAATCAATTTCTACAGATAGTAACATCTTTCAAAACTGTAGTTTCATAATAGAACTAGAATACTGATATTAGTACAGTCAAGATACAAAGCATATCCATCATAAGGGCGCTTCACATCGCTTTATTATAGCTACATTCACACGTCCCTCACCACCACCCTTTTCCTCGACCTCGGACCACCACTAATCTACTCTCCACTTCTACACAGCCAATGTTTGCAAAATGTTGCCTGAATAGAATTACACAATATGCAAAACTCTATCTGATTGGTTTTTCATAACTCACCATAATTCTTCCTAGATTCTCCCACATTGTTATGCATAACACTACAGTTCATCTTTATCTGCTAACCATTGTAGTATTCAATGGTACAAATATGATACTCTTTGTCAACCATCCAAGGACATCTGGGTTATTTTGTGTTTGTCAGTTATGAAGGATGTTGCCACAAACACTCTTGTATAGGTTTTTCTATAAATGCAAATTTTCATTACTCTGCGACAAATGCCCAAGAGTGTAATTGCTGGTCATGCCGTAATTGTGTATATTTAGTGTTTAACTGTAAGAAACTGCTGAAATAATTTCCAAAGTGGCTGTACCATTTTAAATTCCCACCAACAACATGTGAGTGATCCAGTTTCTCCATGTCCTCACCAGCATTTAGGATTGATATTTTTAAAAATTATTCATTCATGGCATTTATGTTAATTATATCCTACTATTTCAATATGAATTTCTTTAACTGAGAAAGCAAACATGCTTTTGTGTGGTTATTTGCCATCTGTATAACATCTTCAATGAACTATCTTTCCTATTATTTGTCCATTTCTTTGTATATTTAGATAGTGGTCCTTTGTCAGATATGTGATATGCAAATACTTTGTTGCAGTCTATCTTCCACTTAAAAGTTTTACTTTTATGTACATGCTTTTAGTTTTGAGTCTAAGAAATTTTTTGGCCTAGACAAGTAACCCAAATGTTTTTCTTATTTTTTCTGTATGTTTCTATCAAAAAAAGTTTTACCTTTTACATTTAATTATATGATCTAGGTAAAATAAGTTATGATGTTAGATGTCAGATTTAGATAGAGGATTTGTCTTTCTTTCTTTCTTTCTTTCTTTCTTTCTTTCTTTCTTTCTTTCTTTCTTTCTTTCTTTATTTTTACCTCCATTTGCTTCAACAGCATGCATTGAAAAGGTTATTTTTCCAGCACTGAAGTGCTTTTCCATCTTTGTCAAGAGGAAGTTGGCCATATATTTGTATAGGTCTGTTTCTGGGATATTGTTCTGTTCATTTGATCTGTGTCTGTTCCATTCCCTATACCTTACCATCTTGAGTACTGTCTTAAAACAGACCAAGGTGATTCTTCTCCCTTTACCTGCCTTGTAAAACATGTTTTACCTATTTTAATTCAATTGCCTTTCCATAAAACTTTTAGAATAATTTTGCCTACATGTAAAGTTGATCTTGCTGGGATTTTGTTAGAAATTGTGTTAAAACTATATATTAATTTAGAGAGAATGGATTTTTTTTCCAGCACTGAGAATTTTCACTCTGAGCTTAATCTTCAGTCCTTGTTTATCTTTTTTAAAAGGTTTTTTTTTTTTTTTTTTTTTTTTTTTTTTTTTTTTTTTTTTTTACTATTTTCTTTTTTGGTACTGACAATCAAACTCAGAGCCTTGAGCTTGCCAGGCAAGTGCTGCACTGCTGAGCTATATCCTTTACCCTATTTTTTTTGTTTTGAGATAAGACTGCATTAAGCCACTAAAATGTACAAGCTAGGCTCAAATTTGAGATCCTCCTGCTTCAGCCTCCCAGAAAGCATGGATATTTTTATCACAAGGAACTATAGACTTATTTTAAGGATACTTATAAACTTGAGGCTCATTTTCCTTAGTAGCTCTGGGTCTATTTAAATTACCTACTTTGTGAAAAGGTGGACTCTGGCAGTTTGTGTTTCTCAAGCAGATTGGTCTATGTCATCTAAAAATGTCAACTTGATGTTTCCATGCAGTTGTTCACAGTCTTTCCTTGTTACCTCTTGAGGTCTGTAGCATCTATATTCACAGCTTCTGTATCATTGCTGATCTTTGTTATTTAAATTATCTATTCCCCTTTATCTTTGTCAGGGTGCCTAGAGTTCTGTCAATCTCAAGAGTTAACTAATTGCTTATTTCACTGATTTTCCCTCTTTTTTGTTTGTTTTCAATTTCATAGATTTCTGCTCCTATCCTTATTATTTCTTTTTCTTTTCTTACTTGTTCTAGGTTTACTTTACTAGGCTTGAGTTCTTACGGTGGAAGATTACATTACTGATCTTCATCTTTTCCTTTTTTTTTTACTGTGTGTACTTCAGCCTATCATTTTCTCTCTCAACACTGTTCAGCTATAACCCACACATTTTCCTATGCTGTCTAGTCATTGAATGTATTTATTTATATATACATTCAGACTTCCTCTTTGACTCACGACTTATTTAAAATTGCACTGTGTACTTTCAAGTTTTTGGAGATTTTCTCTTTTTTTTGTGAAAATTCGCTTATTAAAAAACACTTTCTGCATGACTTCAGTTGTTTTAAACTTTGAGGTTTGTTTTATGACTCCAGCTACGTCCTGAGCGCATGTTCCATGAATCCTTGAAGTAGATGTGTATTCTGCTACTGATTAGTAGGATAAATGCTAACTAGATCCTGCTGGTATTGTCAAATTCTATAAACTTGCTTTGGTCTAGATTCTTTATCAGTGCTTGCCAGAGGAGAATTGAAATCTCCAAATACACTAATTGAGTCTTTTTGTCTCACATATATTTACAACTCTGTTGTTCAGTAAATACACGCTTAGATTGTTACTTCTTCTTAATGGAATGACCCGTTTATCATTATATAATATTCCTTTCTGTCTCTAGTAGGCTTTTTTTTCTTTTTTGGTCAGAATTTACATACATAGCTCTGTCTGTCATTGTTTAATATTTATATAGTATATTTTTTGTCTTCTAACTTTCAACTTGCTTTCAATATAATTGAGATATGTTTCTTGTAGAGACTATATATGTGAATTGTTAATTGTGCTTTTTAGAAAAAACTCTTACTGTCAATCTCTGTCTTTCTTTTGGAATATTTAAATCATTTACAGTCAATATAGTTAGTAATTTTTTAGAGATTAAATTTGCCTTTTCATCTTATTTGTCTCTGTTTTTATTAACCTATATGCACATAAATATTCAGAACCTACTTAGGCTTTTATTTTACCATTTAAAGCAAAATATTATCTCCTTTCATAATCATTTACCTCCCCCAATTACAAAGTAATTTTTAAAAAATTTTATTTAGAAAGAAAAAAAACAACCAAACAAAACAGAAAAAAGGGTAGCAACAATACAGAATTCCATAGGAAAAAAGGAAAAGAACAACAACAACAAAAAAAAAACACTAAGAAATCACTAGTTGATAAATTATATACTATCATTTTGGAAATAGTTGTTCAAGTTATAAAATTAAATCATACAAAGTAGACATTCAAACAGTGAGACTATTAACAGTTCTGCTCACCAATCTAACAAAAACAGTAGTATGGTCATCTATCTTCCACACTTATAGATGCAGTTATATCCTTTAGAGCACTTTCTTTTGCTCTCTCTTTTACAGTAGCAATTATGCATTTTGGGTTTTATTACTCCTACAGTTCTTACTACTTTTTTTATTTTAAAGAGAATAAAACAAAAGAGGGCAGAACAAAGCAGATCAGAACAACATAAGCAACACAACACTTTACAACAAGACAACCGGACATTAACAGTAGCTGTCAAAATATCTCTTTCTCTGCTATAGTTGAGCATAGTTTCAGATACAATAATATCAAACGTAACACAATAATATAAAACAATTCAAGAGAATGAAAGAATTACAGGACATTCTGAACCGAATAACTATGATCAATGGCTAATATAATATCTCACTTTGAATAAAAATATTTGTTTACACTATCACATATATTAAAATCCCAATAAGACACAACATGATAGAACCTATGGTAATAGCAGAGTAGAAGCATGGTAGGACTTCTAAGGAAGACGATATTAAATCAGCAATGGCTGCCATAATGTTTTGTTTTCTTCAAAACCGCTGTTCATACCATCATGCATAATAAAGTCAAACAAAACAGATTCAAACCATTCCAACTGATGAATGAAAACATTGAAAGGCTTCAAAGCAATGAAATGGTGAATCATGATTACTATAAAATCTTATATACTCTTACCAACTCTCATATTAGGGAGACTATACAGTATTTACACATGTGAGTTTGGTTTATTTCACTTATGAGTATGGTCTCAAGTCATATCCATTTATAAATATCTCAATGTGATCATTCTTTATAGCTGTGTGGTACTCCACTGTATAAAATACCACAACTTTTTAATCCATTCCTCAGTTGATGGGCACTTAGGTTGTTTCCAAGATCTGGCTATTACAAATTGTGCTTCTATAAACATGGGTGCACATATATCACTGTGGTATGATGTTTTCAGTTCTTCTGGGAATATGCCTAGAAGCGGAATAGCTGGGTCAAATGGGACTTCCAAACCTAGCTTTTTGAGGAATCTCCAGACTGACCTCCACAGTGGCTGCACCAGTCTACACTCCCACCAACAGTATAGAAGAGTTCCTTTTTCCCCACAGCCTCTCCAGCACTTGCTGTTGGTAGTTTTTTCTATCCTGGCCATTCTTTCTGGGGTAAGATGAAATCTCAGTGTAGTTTTAATTTGCATTTCTCTGACTAATGATGATGAACGTTTTTTCATGTATTTATTTGCCATTCATAATTCTTCATCTGAGAACTGTGTATTCATTACAGATGCCCATTTTTGGATTAGGTCATTGAATTTCATGGGTCTGATTTTTTAAAATTCTTTATAAGTTCTAGAAGGAAGTCCTTTGTCTGAGGGACAATCCATTATGATTTTTTTCCCATTTTGTGGGTTTTGTTTTCACTCTGCTGGAAATCTCTTTTGACATGCAGAAACACTTTAATAAGATATGGTCCCAGTTATTGATTCTGGGAAGTATATCTTGTGCAGTTTGATTCTTGCTCATGAATTCTCTACCTACCCCTATATCTTTGAGGTTTTTACCTATTTGTGTTCCAACAGATTTAGTGTTTCTGTTTTAAGATTTAGATCTTTGAAACATTTAGATTTTAGTTTAGTACATGGTGATAGGCATGGGTCTAGTTTTAGTCTTCTGCATATGGATAGCCAATTTTTCCAGCACCATTTGTTGAAGAGACTGTCATTCTTCCAGCGAACATGTTTGGCCCCTTTATCAAAGATAAAGGGGTTGAGTGGGTTTGTGGTTGTCATTGTATCTTCCAATCTATTCCATTGCTCTTCAGGTCTGTTTTTATTCCAGTACCATGTTGATTTTATGACTGTAGCTTTGTAGTATAATTTCAAATCAGGGATTGTGATGCCTCCTGCCTTGCCTTTGCTACTTAGAATTGCCTTTGCTATTCTAGGTCTCTTCTGGTTCCAGATGAATTTTAGGAGTGATTCCTCTAGATCTATGAGGTATGTTAGTGGTGTTTTGATTGGGATGGCATTGAATCTGTATAGTAATTTTGGGAGAATGGCCATTTTCACAATGTTTATTCTTCCTATCCATGAACAGGGGATGTCTTTCCATTTTCTGAGGTCCTCTTCAATTTCCTTTTTCAGGGTATTATAATTTTCCTCGTATATTTACATCTTTCATGAGATTAATTCCTAAGTATTTCATTTTTTTGGATGCTAGTGTGAATGGTGTGGCTTCTCTTACTTCTCTCACAGTATTTTTGTTGTTAGAGTATAGGAATGCTATTGATTTTTGAGTATTGACTTTGTATCCAGCTACATTGCTAAATTTATTTATTATATCTAGGAGTTTTTCAATGGAGTTCTCCATGTCTTGTATGTAAAGTATCATGTCATCTGCAAATAATGATAATTTAACTTCCTCTTTTCCTATCTTTACTCCTTTTATTTCTCTCTCTTGTCTAATTGCTCTGGCTAGTATTTCCAGTACTATGTTGAATAGGAGCAGTGATAGGGGACATCCTTGTCTTGGACCTGATTTTAGGGTAAAGGCTTTCAGTTTTTGGCCATTAAATATGATACTGGCTGTAGGTTTGTCATAGATAGCCTTTATCATATTGAGGTAAAGACCATCTATTCCAATTCTCTGTAAGGTTCTTATCATGGATGAGTGTTGGACCTTATCAAAAGCTTTTTCTGCATCTATAGAGATGATCATGTGGTTCTTCCTTTTGGCTCCATTGATATGGTGGATTACATTTATTGATTTACATATTTTGAACCATCCCTGCATTCCTGGGATGAAGACACTTGGTCAGGGTGAACAATCTTCTTGATGGTTTGCTGTATCCTGTTTGCTAATATTTTATTGAGAATTTTTGCATCATTAGGGACGTTGGCCTATAGTTCTCTTTTTCAGTTGGGTCTTTGTAACATTTTGGTACTAGAGTAATATTTCCTTCCAGGAATGACTTAGGAAGAATTGCATCCCTTTCAATTTCATTGAAGAGTTTGAGGAGTGTCAGAATTAAGTCTTCTTTGTATTTCTTTTAGAATTCTGCAGTGAATCCATCTGGGCCTGGGCTCTTCTTTGTTAGCAAGGACGTAATTACATTTTCAGTTTCAGTAATAGAAACTGGATTATTCAGCAGTTTTACGTCTTCTTGATCCAGCTTTGGTAGTTCATATGTATCTAGGAATCTGTCTATTTCTTCAAGGTTATCAAACCTATGAGAGTAGAGGCTTTTGAAATAGGTGTTGATGAACTTCTGTATTTCCACTGAGTCTGTAGTAATTTCACCTTTTTCATTCCTTATTGCATGAATTTGAGTTTTTTCTCTCCTTTTTTAAGTAAGGTTGGCCAGGGGCTTATCAATTTTCTTTATTCTTTCAAAGAACCAACTCTTTGATTCATTGATCCTTTGTACTGTTTTCTTAGTCTCTATTGCATTAATTTCTGCTCTAATCCTTATAATTTCCTCCCTTCTTTTGGCTTTGGGCTTGGCTTGCTCTTCTTTTTCTAGATGTTTGAGTTGTAGCATCAGGTTGTTTATTTGTATTCATTCTGTCTTCCTGATGTAGGAACTGCAATAAATATTCCTCTGAGGACTGCTTTCATTGCATCCCACAAATTCTGGTAAGTTGTGTTTGTATTTTCATTTGCTTGTAGATATTGTTTAATTTCTTCTTTAATTTCCTCCATGATGCACTGATTGCTCAAGAGTGTTACTCAGATTTCATGTGTTTGTGAGGATTTTGCAGTTGCTTTTATCGTTAATTTATATTTTCATGGCACTATGATCCGATAACATGCATGGGATAATTTCAATTCTTTTGCATTTACTTAAACATGTTTTGTGGGCTACTATATGGTCTATTTTAGAGAATGTCCCATGTACTGCTGAGAAGAATGTATATTCTGATGTTGTTGGATGGAAAACTCTATATATGTCTATCAAGTTCATTGGTTCACAGGTACGACTCAGTTTTGTTATTTCTTTGCTGATTTTCTGTCTAGTTGATTTGTCCCTCTGTGTCAATGGTGTGTTAAAATCTCCTGTTATAATAGTGTTGTTGCTTATTTGACTTTTCATTTCTGTTAATATTTGCTTTGTATAGCTGGGTGCTCTGGAATTTGGTGCATATATATTTAAGATTGTTATCTCTTCCTCTTGAAGTTTTCCCCTGACTAGTATGAAGTGACCTTCTTTATCTCTTTGGATCATTCTTGGTTTGAAATTCACATTGTCTGCAAACAGGATGGCTATTCCCACTTTTTTTTGGTTTCCTGTTGCATGAAGTATTGTTTTCCATCCTTTGACTTTCAGTCATGGGTTTCCTTTTGGGTAAGATGGGTTTCTTGTAGACAGCATATGATTGGGTGTTGTTCCTTGATCCATTCTGCCACTCTGTTTCTTTTGATTGGTGAGTTGAGGCCATTTACGTTAATGGTTATACCTGTTATATATTGGTTTATTGTTGACATGTTATCTTTCTGCTGTTTTATCTTTAGCTTTCCATTCTGTTTAATTGTCTGCCTTGCTTGGTAGTTTTATACTATGTGTATCTAGAATGTCTTTCAGTATTCTGTGTAGGGTTGGTTTTGTGTTCATGAAATTTTTCAGCTGTTCTTTGTCATGGAAGTATCTTATTTCTCCATCCATTTTGAAGGACAGTTTTGCAGGGTACATCAGTCTGGGTTGGAAGTGGTTTTCCTTTAGGATCTGACATACTTCACTCCATGCTCTTCTTGACTTCATTGTTTGTGTTGAGAAGTCTGCTGTGATTCTTTATAGGTGATCTCTCTTTTCTCTCTAACAGCTTTTAGTATTCTGTTCTTATGGTGGATTTCTGGGATGGTGATTATTATGTGTCTGGGTGTAGTTTCATTTTGGTTTTGGCTATTTGGAGTTCTATATGCTTCACTAATCTGTATGTCAGTTTCCATTCTCATGTTTGGGAAGTTTTCAGCTATTACTTCTGTAAATATCCTCTTGATATCATTTTGGCTGTTCCCTTCTTTTTCATTTATCCCTATTAATCTTATGTTATTTTTCTTTGCATCATCTTGAAGCTGTTGAATTGTTATTTCCTGATTCTTTGTTATTTTTAAAAGATCTTTCCTTTCCTATTGACTAGCTGAGATCTTATCTTCGAGGTCTGAAATCCTATCTTCACTTTCATTTAGGCAGTTTTTACAGCTTTCAATAGAATTTTTTATTTCCTGTATATCTCTTTGAATCTGCTTTATGTATTCTGCTTGTTCCTGATAGTGTTCATTTAGGGATTCTATCTGTTTGCTTTGTTCCTCTAAATTTTTAGCTGTGTCCTCACTAGATGTGTTCACTATTTCTTTCACTGCTTTTATCATTTCTTCTTTTACCTGGGCAATGATTTCTAATTAGAATTTCTCCATAGCTTCCCCTAGTAGCTTCTTTATTTCAGTTGATACCATTTCAGTCATTTCAGGTGTATGGCTTTTTTTTCTTCTATGTACATGGCTCCCAGGCTTTCTTGGGGTGGGCTGGTGATTTGAGCCTGCCTTTTGTCTTTCCTTTTGTCCTTTTTATTTATTTCCTTGGTTTGAGTGATGTTCCCAAGCTTCCTCTGGGTGTGTCACAAATCTGCTACTACACCCTCAGCTACTGGAGCAATCTCAGCTCCTCTGCAGGTACTTGGCTTCCTAAATTGAGAGGTGGAATCAGGGTGTGGATAATTGGGGCCAGAGAAACTCCCGCGGCACAATCCCCTGTCCTAGGGGTGTGGATATGGACTCAACCATTGGCAGCCCTGGTCTCAAGCTGTCCCCAGGCTAGCCCAATTGAGCCCAGAGTCCTCAGACAAGGTTCCTGCCTCCTGGACTGAAACCAAGCCACTGAACATGGTTGACTGAGGCCCTAAAATCTGCTGGACCCAGTCCAGCATCCTGGTAGCTCCCCAGAAACTCAAAAGCTGGAACGTAGTTCTCCAACTTTCCCCAGGTCCCCGGAAGTCACCTGTGGCAAACTCCTCTGTGCCTCTGCAGATTCTTGGCTCTCTTAATTGAAAAATCACAACGTAATTGTTTAAAATATTTCCTCATATTTAGATACATTTAACCACATTGAACAATGTTATAAATTTATTTCTTCTGGCAAACATAATTTACAAAGATCAAGATGGCAAGAAGTACTGTTTTACTTATGTTTTTGCTTGACACATTCTTTCATCTTTCCTAATGTTCCAATTCTTCTTCTTTTATGATTATCTTTAAAATTAGAGGATTTTGTTTTGCCATTTTGAAAGGCTGAACTTCTGTACAAATTCTCTTAGTTTTCTTTTATCTTAGAATGTCTTATTTTCTCCTTCACTCCTGAGCAATATTTTTATTCCTTAACAATCTGAGATGGGAGTTCTTCTGCTTCCTTCAGATCTCCCTGTCTGGTCTTTGTGATTCTAATGGTTTTCCCTTGTAGAGAAGGAGGCATTTTCTCTTTCTGCTTCCAAGGCTTTGTATTACTTGGAACAATATTCTGAGCTTGCTTGATGTGAATTCCTATGATTTTATCCTGTCTAGGTTTTATTCATCCTCTTGAATTTATACATTTATCTTTTGGTAATTTTGAGAAATTTCAACTGCTGGTTCTTTGAATCTTAAAATTCAATCCTATTTCTCTTCTAGAACTCTGACAGAATACTCTTGTATCTCTCACTTACAGTCTCACTCTCATTGCTCAGGTTTGGCTTTTTAGCTTTTTTTCCTATCTTATAACTCATTGATTAGTTTGAATTCTCATTCTGGTGCTCAGCCTGTCCACTGAGATATTTATTACATTTTATTTTTTAGCCCTAAAACTTACATTTGATTCTTTTTTAGATCTTATATTCTTTGCTGCATTTCTTTTTCTCTTTCTTTATTTATTTTAAGCATGGATTTGTTCTTTTTTCTTTCTTATTGTCAGGCTTTTTTTCTTCTATATCTTTGGTCCTTCAACTTACAGTCCCTTCATACTCAGATATGCTACACTTTGTGAGTGGTACCTCTTCCGTGAAGCCTCCCTGTGTTCTTTCAGCTGTAAATGAATTTTCTATATTTTAAAATTCTTAGAACATTTTTATCTTCCTTGAGTGCTGGAATTAATTTTATGTCTATTATCTTTATTGACTATCCTTAAGATAAAGACAATGCACAAATTTGTAGCTCATTATAAAGATAGATATTCAATGAGTCAATGAATAAAAGAATTAATGAAATAAAATAAAGAGCCAGGTTTCTAGCATAGATGAAACATTGGCCTCATTGTAATGCCTGAATCTGTAAATGTTACTCGACATAGAAGGGGCTGTGCAGGTGTGATTGAATTAAGGACTTCATTTTGGAGTGTTATTTTGGATTAATTGTGCTGGCCCAGTGTAATCACAAGGATCCTTACAGATTAAATAGGGAAGCAGGAATATCAGGATCAGAGAAGGAGATAAATGGATGAAAGTAGAGTTTGGAATGATGTTATTGCAGCAGAAGAAAGGCGCAAGGGTACCACCTGCCAAGGTATGCAAGTACCTTCTAGCAAATGGAAAAGGAAAAGAAGTATCTTTTGGGGTTCTCAGAAGGAACATGGTTCTACCAACTCTTTGATTTTAGCTCAGTAAGATCTATTTCAGTCTTCCAACCTTCACAACTGTAAGATAATAACTTCAGAGTTGTTTAAAAGCCAGAATATTTGTAGCAACTTATTAAATTAAAAAAATAAGAATTTACTGACATTTCATGTATCTGATGACATCCAATAAGCAGTTTTCTATAGCAAGACTATGATAAAAGATGAATGCATTCTCATGTGCATTCATTTACTTAACTTTTATTGACTACCTACTACATGGTAGACACACTACTGAGTGTGGTCAGATGATAGGTTGGGTGATTTTACAGAAGAATTTGAAGTTTTTGCTGCATCCTCACAGTATGGATGCCACAGGCTCATAGATAATTATCACAATATGTAGTGGTTATCAGCATTCACAAAAAACAGAAACTACTACAAATCTCTTTATCAAAAGTGAGTTTACTTTTGTCCAGTACCACCTTGTCTTTTTCTAAAACATGTTGTAACCCAGAGCTGAAGCACTTTCAAAAGTTCTAGTATGGTCATCCAGAAAGCTGACAATGCATGAGAACCACAGTGTACTCCTTATGTGTGTTAAACCAAGATTCCACGTGTATAGCCCATGTGATGATCTACATATAGCATAGGCTTGCTGTGCCTCAGTCTACTCATCTGTATTATGAAGAGAACAGAAGCACTTACATTTTAGGGTTGTTGCAAAGCTTAACTTAGAATGATATATCTCATACACTAGGTGTGACGTACATGTGAGGTTGCTAAATCTATAAAGAAAACCCAAGACTAAACCTACACCAGAATTTGTGGGATTAGCATTTAGAAATCTGCATTTGAAGTTTTTGCTGCATCCTCACAGTATGGATGCCATGGGCTCATAGATAATTATCACAATATGTAGTGGTTATCAGCATTCACATAAAACAGAAACTACTAAAAATCTCTTCATCAAAAGTGACTCCAAAAAGGGAGCTGCTTCACCAGCCTTCCCCACCCATACTTCACTCACAGAAAGGCAATTATGGAGCCATGCTACAGATGGTTTGGGTTTTGCTTTCATTTTGTTGTCTAGAGAAGGTGTTATGAAGTTTAAGTCATCAACAGTCTCCTTCCAGACTCATAAATTCTCCCACAAGCTAGCTAAAAATTAATTTTCTTTAAATTTGTCCTTTTAAAAACTACATGAAATTGGTACTTAATAAGGGAAAAATGAATCTGAATTATCTAGATGTTCACTATGTGCAGACATTTAATGAAACATACTTTGTGCAAGACACAAGTGTGTCTGTGTGTCCTCTTCCTAGTCTATAAAAGCCATTTTTTTCTAGACGGATATATATATATATATATATATATATATATATATATAATGTGAGTCACAACCACAGGCTGGTAAATACTAAAAAGAGGAACAATGGGACATTGTGACAGCAGTGATATAGTCTGGGTATGTGGGTATAGTGTGTGTGCTCATGTGCATGTGTTGGGATCACAGTCATTTCTTGGGGAGGCAAAATCTTGAACAGCAAATAAATCAACAAACAGAAAACAAATCAACCTATAAAAGCAAATGCATAGGTAAGGAATAGGGAAAAGAAAGATATTCTATATAGTCAAAGTGTTTCAAAAACTCAGATAATTCCCCAGTCTCAAGTATTTCTGCTTTGAATGAACAGGAAACTTTGATTGAGTGGCTATAATGCAGGACACAACATGGCTGGAACCAAAGGTGTGCTGTGACTAGCACCTGAGCAAACAGGTTCTGTATCAAAGTCCATCCATGCTTCAAGAACTGAAAGAAGCAAGAACTTACAGGAATTAGTAGGGATAGCTGAGGGACCTGCAGTGATTTACCGAGACAATAAACATTCCACGGTTGAAAACCAGGAAGCTGGATTCAGAATCTGATTCTGCTACTTTCTGACTATGTAAACTTGGGTGATTTATTTAGCCTTTTTGATCCTCTTTCATAAAACATGAAGCCTTGTTTAAGGATTCTTGGAGGTCTAATGGCTTAACACTTATAAATATGTAATCTAGGGACTACCACACGTAATTGTGTTTTGTTTTGTTTTGTTTTGTTTTCTTTGACACAGGTCTTGCTGCACAGTGCAGGTTGGTCTTCAACTTGTTTATGTAGTCCAGACTAGCCTTGAACTCATGATGATCCTCCTACCTCAGCCTACCAAGTTCTGGGATTACAAGTGTGTGCCATCACACCCAGCTGCACATACTTCTTAAAAAAAATAAAGATAGTAGTTGTGAATGGTAACTTTAGGGTTAATTTTGGTAGTCTTGTTATTTTCATCAAGTTTATGTTATTTTTATTTATTTTCAAAATAATAAATGTAATATGAGTTCTTATCAAGTAAGAGAATACTTCATATTTATGTTCTTCTTTGGCTCCTTTACCTGGACACTCTGGAAAGCACCTTGGGTTTTACTGACACAGCTAAAAGCAAACATACAGACAAATGAAGCCTTCGTGATCTGCTGATGAAGGTCCTGAGGTCTTTTAAAACCCTTTCTCTCCTGTCAAGATGAGATACCTTGACTAATGATCAGATTTACTAAGGAGGTAAATCCAATGCTTGAACCTGATTTTCAGACTGGGTGTTTCTTATTGGCAGAACCTGAAGGTGTTACCCGATCTCTCTCTGACAACCCTTAAACTCTAGGCAAGCCTTTTTCTCTCTGGTCCAGGACGATGCACAAGTTTAGAGCTCTGAACAATGCCATAAACTGTGGCCTTGGAGCTTGTTTAGTAACATCATTTCTTCCTGTACATGTCTGCTCTCTCCCCATTAGTGCCATGCAGCTTGCTGGGCAGTAGACCACTTGAGAGTAACAGAAGAGTTCACATGTACTCTGTGCAGGATAACATGTAAATGCAGAAAGGAAGCATAACATGCTGGCCAAGGGAAGGGCTGGAGCCTGAGCACTTTGGTTCAATTTCTAACCCTGCCACTCACTGAATTTAGGATAATGATGATCTCCATGTAGGTTGTTTTCCATATTTATAAATAGGGGCTGCATCATTTCCATGGATTAGTAGTATCTATTTCAAAAGATGCAGTGAAGATCCAATGAAGCTTCTTTTGGCACCCATGAGTTTGGTTTAGGGAATTCCTTGACACAAGGAATCACAAGTATGATTCACTTGCTTCTAGCATAAAGGTTTTACTAACATAGACATCAATACGTGTCTCAGTGTCAGGTTTGAGGAAAAAAGGAAAGAAGGCAAAAATTACAGGAGATCAGAGAAAAGAGCCTTTGGAGTCTATTAAAGAGTGCTCGCATATTGCAAAGAAATAGATATTTGGACAAACAAGAAATCAATGTGCTGACTGAACCACTCGATAGGTTCGCCCACTTATTAGTCCATGGTGGTGGCTCTTGGCATTTGAGAGGAGAATGGATTTTTATTGCTTAGTTCCCTGTAAGTGAAGGACTAGTGAGTTGTAAAATCTTGTTGCTTAACATGTAACATTAAGTAAGTATTGAGCTAGCAAAAATAAAAATCAATTCTAGGTTTGGTTACTTTTCTTTAGGAATTAAGAGGAAAGTGTTATTATTGTTACTCTCTTTTATTCCTAAAACACTGTATGAGACACCTTAGCTAAATTGCTTGCTATTCTGGGAAGTAATTTTCATGCAATGATTGAGACTCTGTAGACCCTACATAACATAATCTCAGTAGCTACTTTGGGTGAAATAAACTCGTGGGAAAAACTCGGTTGCTCATATGCATGAATTCTGTAAATTTGAAAATATTCCAAGTTTTTGGAGGTATTTTTAAGCAATAAAGCCTTCATCAGACACAATTAACTATAGATTTCATCACCTTAGTCAGGTCTATGTCCGTAGGATCCCTATGTCCAATGAGTGGTAGCCTCTACAATTAGGTTTCTCTCACAAAGCCTGCATTAGTTAGCTATGTTGCCAATAAGGGTCTGAATTATGCTGCCCATGTATGTGTCAGGTAGCGATTCAGGACATTTGACCTGGTTAACTCTTAGGATGTTATTCAGTAATCTATATAAGGATAATGCACAAATCATTATGTTTATGATCTTATTTTTTAAATTTTTATTTAAAGAGAAAAAAGAAAAACAAAAAAGGGTAGAAATGATACAGAATTTCAAAACAAAGTAAGAAATCATTAGATGATTACATATTGTCATCTTATAAAGTTATTAAAGTTTCAAATTAAGCATAAAAAGTAACATTCAAACAGTGAGACTACAAACAGCTCTGTTCAACGATCCAACAAAAACTTAGTAATATGGTTATCTATCTTACATACTTAAACATACATGCAATTATGTCCTTTAGAGCACTTACTTTTCCTCTCTGTTTTACAATAGCA
Source organism: Dolichotis patagonum (assembly GCA_004027295.1). Classification (NCBI taxonomy): domain Eukaryota; kingdom Metazoa; phylum Chordata; class Mammalia; order Rodentia; family Caviidae; genus Dolichotis; species Dolichotis patagonum. The sequence goes on from PVJX010008849.1 coordinate 29,411, forward strand.
ATTACACATTTTGGGTTTTATTACTCCTACAGTTCTTATTACTTTTTACACTACAGACACAATGTAATATTTATAAATATGATTCTTACTTATTTTAATTATGAGGATACCCTCAAATGGCCTCCATTTCAATATGAAGGCCTCAAGACCATCCTTATCTATAGCTAAGTAATATTCCATTGTATAAAAATACCACATTTTTTTCATCCAGTCTGCAATTGATGGGCATTTTGGTTGTTTCTAAGATTTAGCTATTACAAATTGTGTTGCTATGACCATGGGTGCACATATATCACTGTGACATGACATTTTCAGTTTTTCTGGGAAAATACCCAGGAGGGGAATAGCTGGATTGAATGGAACTTCCAATCCTAGTCTTCTGAGAATTCTCCATACTGATTTCCATAGTGGCTGCACTAGTCTACACTCCCACCAAGAGTGGAGCAGTGTTCCTTTTTCCCCCGTTGTCTTACCAACATTTGTTATCGGTTGATTTCTTGATGGCAGCTATTTTTCTGAAGTGAAATGAAATCTCAATGCTGTTTTAATTTGCATTTCTCAAATGACAAGTCATGGTGAGCATTTCTTCACATATTTATTCACCATTTGTATATCTTCATCTGAGAACTGTGTGTTCATTTCAGATGCCCATTTTTGGAGAGGGCCTTTGAACTTGGCAGCTTGATGTTTTTCAATTCTTTATATGTTCTGGATATAAGTCCTTTGTCTGAGGGGTTACTGGTTAAAATTCTTTCCCATTGTGTGGGTTTTCTTTTCACTCTTTTGGTGATTCATTTTGAAGTGCAAAAGCTTTTCAATAATATGAGATCCCAATTGTTGATTCTTTGAAGTGTTTCCCGTACAGTTTGCATTTTGTTCATGCATTCTCTGCCTACTTTTATGTCTCCCAGATTTCTACCTACCTTGTCTTCCAGTATATTTACTGTTTCTGTTTTAATATTTAGATCTTTGATTCATTTAGATTTTGGTTTTGTGCATGGTGACAGGCATGGGTCTAGTTTCAGGCTTCTGCATGTGGAGAGCCAATTTTTTCCAAGACCATTTGTTAAAGAGGCTATCCTTCTTATAGTGGACATAGTTAGCCCCTTTGTCAAATATCAGTTGCCTGAGTGTCTTTGAAGTTGTATTTGCATCTTCTAATCTGTTCCATTGATCCTCAGGTCTATTTCTTTGCCAGTACCATGCTGATTTTATCACTGTGGCTTTGTAGTATAGTTTCAAGTCAGGAAATGATATGCCTCCTTCCTTGACTTTGTTGCCCAGAACTGCCTTTGCTATTCTAGATTTTTTCTGTTCCCAAATGAATTTTAGCAATGTTTTCTCTAGACCTGTGAGGTATATTAATGGTATTTTGATTGGGATTGCTTAAAATCTGTATAACAGTTTTGGGAATATTACCATTTTCACAATGTTGGTTCTTCCTAGCCAAGAGCAAGGAATATCCTTCCATTTTCTAATATCCTCTTCAATCTCCTTTTTTAGTGTAGTGTAATTTTTGGCATATAAGTCTTATATATTCATGGTTAGATTGATTCCTAAGTATTTCATTTTTTTAGAGGCTATTGTGAAAGGTAATATTTCCATAATTTCTCTTTCAGTGAGGTTTATTTTTGTGTGTGTACAGGAATGCTATTGATTTTTGAGCATTGACTTTGTATCCAGCTATGCTGCTGAATTTGTTTATTACCTCTAGTAGTCTTTTAATGGAGTTTTTTGGGTCTTCTATCATGTCATTTTCAAATAGTGATAATTTAACTTCTAACTTTCCTGTCTTTATTCCTTTTATTTCTCTCTGTTTTCTGATTGTGCTGGCTAGTATCTCCAGAACTATATGGAATAGGAGTGGTGATAGTGGACATCCTTGTCTTGTTCCTGATTTTAGAGTGAAAGTTTTCAGGTTTTGTCCATTTAGTATAATGTTGGCTGTTGGTTTGTCATAGATGGCCTTTACAAGATTGAGGTAGACGACATGTATTCCAAGTTTCTGAAGGGTTTTTATCATGAACATGTGTTGAAATTTATCAAAAGCTTTTTCTGCATCTATTGAGATGACCATGTGGTTTTTGTTTTTGGCTCTGTTGATGTAGTGTATTACATTTATTGATTTGCATATGTTAAACCACCTTTGCATTCCTGGAACTAATCCCACTTGGTTATGATGTATAATCTTCTTACTGATTTGCTGCATTCTATTTGACAGTATTTTATTAAGAATCTTTGAATCAATGTTCATTAGTGAGATTCACCTATAGTTTTCCTTTTTGATTGGGTCTTTCTCTGGTTTTCGTATCAGAGTAATTCCTGAGTAATACTTGCCTCCAGGAATGATTTAGGGATGATTGCTTCCTTTTCAATTTCACTGAAGAGTTTAAGGAGTATTGGCATCAAATCAAATTTCTTGTGGAATTCAGCCATAAATCCATCCAGACATGGACTTTTATTTGTTGGTAAGTTTTTAATTATGTTTTCAATTTAAGTTGCTCATATTGGGTTATTCAAAATTGCTCTATCTTCTTGGTTGAGATTTGGTAGTTCATATGTTTCTAGAAATCTGTCCATTTCCTGTGTTTTCCACTCTATGTGGGTAGAGAGTTCCAAAGCAGGTATTCATGACCTTTGAATTTTCATGGTATCTGTAGTAATTTCCTTCTTTTCAGTCCTCATTGGGTGAATTTGGGTTTTTTTCTTTCTTTTTATTGATAAGGTTAGGTAGAGGTTTGTCAATTTTATTTATACTCTCAAAAAGCCAGCTTTTTGATTCATTAATTCTTTGTATTTTCTTTAGTTTCAGTTGAATTGTTTCTGCTCTAATCTTTATTTCCTCTCTTCTGAGAGCTTGAGTTTAACTTGTTCTTTTTCTTGAAGCTTGAGATGAAGCATTAGGTTGTTTATTTGTTCTCTTTCTGTTTTCTTGATATGACAATTTATTGCTATATATTTCCCTCTTAAGACCGCTTTCATTGCATCCCACAGATTACAGTATGTTGTTTCCACATTTTCATTGAATTGTAGGTATTGTTTTGTTTCTTCTTTAATTTCATCTGTTGCCCACTAGTTGTTCAGAAGGTTGCTATTCAATTTCCAAGTATTTATTCAGGTTTTGCAATTTCTTTTGCCATTAATTTCCAATTTCAGTATCCTATAGTCAGATATTATGCATGGGATAATTTCAATACCTTTGCATTTACTTAAGAATGTTTGATGGGATAATATATGGTCTATTTTGGAGAACTTCCCATGTGCAGCTGAGAAGAATGTGTAGTTGGATGTGGTTGGGTGGAACACTCTGTTAATGTCTACTAAGTCCAAATGCTCACAGGTATGATTCAGCCCTATTATTTCTTTGCTGACTTTTTTCTAGTTGACCTATCTCTTTGTGAAAATGGAGTATTAAAGTCCTCTGTTATAATTGTGTTCTTGTGTATTTGGGTTTTCATGTTCATTAGTATCTGTCCTATTGTTGGTCCTCCATTTTTCCCCTTCATTCAATTGCCTCTCTTGTTTGGTGACTCTCCTCTGCTGCTGCTCCTATATCCATGGTCATCTTTGTCTCTCTCTAGAATATTCTTTAGCACTCTCTGTAGGGTTGGTTTGGTAGTTATGAATTTCTTCAGTTGTTCTTTACTCATGGAAGTATCTTATTTTTCCATCAATTTTGAAAGATAATTTTGCTGGGTAGATCAATCTTGGTTGGAAGCTGTTTTCTTTCAGGATTTGGACCACTTCACTCCAAACTCTTCTTGACTTGATGGTTTGTGTTGGCAAGTCTGTTGTGATTCTGACTGGTTTTCCTTTATAGGTGATCTGTCTCTTTTCTCTAACAGCTTTTAATATTCTGCTTTTGCGCTGAATTTCTGGGATCTTGATTATTATATATCTGGGTGTAGATTTACTTTGGTTATGGTTAATTGGAGTCTTACATGCTTCACTTATCTGCATGCCAGATCCATTTCTCATGTTTGGGAAGTTTTCTTCTATTACTTCTGTGAATATCCTTTTAATTTCATTTGTGTTGACCCTTGCTTCTTCATTCATACCTATCAATCTTAAATTATGCTTCTTTGCATCATGGTGCAGCCATTGAGTTATTATTTCCTGATTCCATGTTGTTTTTAAGAGATCCTTTCACAATCACTAGCTGCAATCTTGTCTTCAAGGTTTGAAAGTCTATCTTTAGTCTCTTTCAAGCAGTTTGGTCAGTTTTCAATTGAATTTTTAATGTCCTGCATCTCTCTTTGAATCTGTTTAATGAATGTATGCTGATTGTAACCTAATGTAGATGGCCTCAGGTCTGTAATAAAAAGAAACACACAGAGAGTGGATCAAAAAACAAGATCCATTGATATACTGTATATAAGAAACATATCTAACTCGAAAGGAAATTCATAGACTGAAAATCAAAAGAGAGAAAAACAATTGTTACATGTGACAGGAGATTAAAAAAAAAAAGCAAGAGTAACTTGCCTATCGACTTTAGAATGGATAAGAAAGGTATGGTACTTTCATGCAGTGGAAAGCTACCCAACTATAAAGTAGAATAATCTCAAGGCTCCTGTAGGTAAGTAGACACAACTGGATATCATGTTCATGGGTGAAGCAGTTTGAACTCATTTGTGTGAACCCTAGCATAAGAAACAGAAGGAGTTAATGGGATTTGGAAGCAAAATAGTTAAGGTAAGAGTGATAGGGAAGGAAACAACTGTGAGGGAAAGGAGGAAACTTGTCAATTTCTTATTGTCTTATCTTGAACTCTTGCATTGTTTACACAATTTTGTTAAGGTTTGGCTTTGTTCTGTCTTATTTTATTAGATTTTATGCTGTCAAACAGTAGGGACAGCTATTTTGAATAAAATGAGATATTTTATGCCAATCATGATTTCTTATTATATTTCTTTGAAACCTTATAATGCTTTCATTCATTGGTTTGATGGGTTTATTCTGTTTTGTTTGATTTTATTATGTATGATGGTATGAACAGCTATTTTTAAAAAAACAAGACATTATGGCAGCCATTGCTGATTTACTATCATCTTGTTTTGAGGCCCTACCATGCTTTTGTTCTTCTGCTTTGATTGGCTCAATTCTGTTGTGTTTTATTTGATCTTATTATGTGAGGTGGTATAAACAAATTTTTTGAGGAAAATGAGATATTACAGTAGCCATTGTTCTTTTCCTATTATTTGATTTTGAAGTCCTGTAATGCTTTCATTCTTTTGAATAGTTTTATAGTATTTTGTTATGTTTGATATTATTTTGTGTGAATGTATGCTCAACTATGTCAAAGAAAAGAGACATTATGGTAGCTACTGTTGATGTCCGGTTGTCTTTTTGTGAAGCGCTGTGTTGCTTGCTTTGTTCTGTTCTGATTTATTTTGTTCTGTTCTCTTTTGTTTTATTCTCTTTAAAATTAAGAAAAATTTTTAAAAAGAGGCAAAATAAACCTTCTCTCCTTTAAAAAAAACCAGTATCTCATTGAATAAAATAATCTGATTTTTAAAAAGAAAATATAGCAATGATTTAGGGCCCAAAGAAAATTAGAAAAAATTTATTTGATTAATTAACTGAGGAAAAAGCAAAACAGAATTCTCTAACAAAATAATACAAGAATAACAATAGATAATACATTGAATACTGTCATCTAACACTAGTTACTCAGAGTACAAGACATGGACAAAATAACTTCTCCAATCAATACTAGCATGAACCTTCTTTTTCAATGAACTATGAGAAACTAATAGCATAATTAATTACCTTGCATTTTTCTCCCTTTTCCTTCTTTTCCTCTTTCTCCTCTCCTAGTTCTTTTTTCTTTTAAAAATATTATTCTCTTTTTACAATATCTATTATACATTCTAGACCTTATTTACACTTTCAATTTCTCACACCAACGAGACAATATATTTATCCATGTGAGTGATTTATTTCACTCATGAGGGTGGTCTCATGTTGTATCCATTTACCTACAAGATTCTCAGTTTTATCCTTCTTTATGGCTGAGTAGAATTCCATTGTATAATAAAACCAAATCTTTTTTTAAAAAATCTATTCCTTTCTTGTTGGGCATTTTGGTTGTTTCCAAGATTTAGCCATTGCAAATGGTGCTGGTATAAACTTAGGTGCATATATATCTCTGTGACATGATTCTTTTAATTTTTCTGGGAAGATATCCAGGAGGAGAATATTTGGATTGATTGGGACCTCTAATTCTAGCTTTTTCAGGAATATCCACACTGATTTTCACAGTGACTAAACCAGCCTGCACTCCCACCAACAGTGGAGAAGGGTTTTATTTTCCCCATAGCCTTACCAGCATTTCTTATTGGTTGATTTCTTGAAGATAATCATTCTTTCTGGAGTGAGATGGAATCTCAGTGTTGTTTTAATTTGCATCTCTCAAATGACCAATGATATTGAACACTTTTTTATATGTTTATTTGACATTTGCATTTCTTCTAAGAAGTAGGTGTTCATCTCAGATGCCCATTTTTAAATTGAGTCTTTGAATTTTGGGGGTGAGATTCTTTTTAATTGTTTATATGTTTTAGATAGAAGTCCTTTGTCTGAAGCATGATTGGCTAAAATTTTTGCCACTCTGTGAGTTGTCTTTTCACTCTGTGGTGATTTCTTTTGATGTGAAAAAGGTTTTTTTTTTTTTTTTAATAAGACAAGATTCCAGTTGTTGATTCTTCAAAGTATTTCCCATGTTGTTTCGATTTTGTTAATGAAGCCTCTGCCTACCCTTATGTCGTCAAGAATTCTATCTACTTTCTCTTCTAATAGATTTAGTGTTTCTATTTTAATACTTAGATCTTTGACCCACTTTGACTTTTGTTTAGCACATGGTAATAGACATGAGTCTAGTTTAGTCTTCAGTTATCATGTAGAGAGCCAGTTCTTCCAGCATCATTTATTAAAGAGACTATCTTCCCATTTGGTTCCTTTGTCAAAGATAAGGTAATTGAGTATGTTTGTTGTCTGCATCTTCTAATCTGTTCCACTGGTCTTCAGGTCTGGATTTTCTTTCTTTCTTTCTTTCTTTCTTTCTTTCTTTCTTTCTTTCTTTCTTTCTTTCTTTCTTTCTTTCTTCTTTTTTCCCTTCCTTCCTTCCTTTCTTTCATTCCTTCTTTCTTTCTCTCTTGCTCTTTCTTTTTTCTTTCTTCCTTCTTTCCTTTTTTCTATTTCTTTCCTTCTCTCTCTTTCTTTCATTCTTTCTTTCTCTATTTTTTCTTCATCTTTCTTTCCTTCTTTTTTTCTTTCTTTTTTAAAATTTATTTTAAAGAGGCTAAAATTAAACACAACAAAACAGAACAAAATGGAACACACGAAAGCAGTGTAAAAGACATAAATTTCAAAGCAAGACAATCAGAGATCTTCACTATTTATCATAATGTCTCTTGTTTTCTTCCAAATAGTTGTCCATATCTTCACAGACAGAGAATTCACACGAAACAACAGTATGGAACTGATCTGAACAGGATAAGGGAGGCACTGTAGGTCTTCAAGACCAGACAATAGGGAAGTCAACAATGACTGTCATAGTGTGTCTCCTTCTCTTCAAAATAGCTGTCCATACCTTCATGTACGTTGAACTTAAACAAAACAAAACAGGTTAAAATCACTCTGAACAAAGAATGATAATATTGCTGGATTTCACATAATGATGCTATGGAATCAGCACTGGGTATTGTAGTGTCTCTTTTCCTTCAAAGTAGTTGTTCATTTCATCATGCATTATATAATTGGTTCTCATAAGCTGTTTATAAGTTCTATGTATGCATGAGTCTCTACATGTATATCTATCCTTTCTGTATTAGAGGTAAAAACAAAACAAAGCAAGATAAAACAAAACAATTCCTAGAAAAGCATGAGGCAAAAAAGTCACCTAAAACCGCAATACTAGGTGATCTACAATGGTTACCATGATGTCTCAGCAGTATATAACAACATTAATAAAAATGAAGCATTGGAGACATTATAAGACTTCAAAAGCAAGTAATAATCAAACCAGAGTGGGTATCTTAGTGAATCTTGTCATCCTGAGTGTAATTGCCTATACTCTTAGACTTGATGCTATCAATCATAACAGATTTAAATAAAATCAGTCAATACAGAGTAGCAATCTCACAAACCAGATTCAAATAAGATCAGTCATAATAAGACAGTATAAGTTATAAAGGGCTTCAGATTAAGTTGATAGGAAATTACAGATGATTACCATAATATGTCCTCTTATTTTGGGGATAGCTGACTATGTCTAGTGTAAGTAGACAAACTGAAACAGCATGTAATCCATCCAAGCAGAGTGGTGAGAATAATGTAAATTTTAAATCTTCTTACCCCATTAACAATATCCTCTGCCTTCCTTTTTTAGACAATTCCTCCCCTTTCACTCCCATAGGGTGCACTGCTTATTTTGGGTCCCACTGCCTTCCTATACAGAGCATCTCAATGGACCCTATCTCCTGATCTATTCTGCCTGTGTTTCTCTCTGTTAATATTTCAAGGCCATCTATACTAGAGATTATAGCCAATCTTCTCTGCCTTATTTCTGCTATTCTGTTTTTCTGCCATTGGTTGTCTATATTTCTGTTCCAATCCACTATCTGCCCTGTTCACTGAGGCCTCTCTGCCACTGTTCCTGAAATGCTCGTATTCTTGTTCTCTCTTCCTAGAATGTCCTTCAGTATTTTTTGTAGGATTGGACTGGTGGTCACAAATTCTCCTAGTTCCTCTTTGTCATGGAAGCATCTTGTTTCTCCATTAATTTCTAGAGAGAGTTGTGCAGGATACAACAATCTGGGCTGGAGGTTGTTCTCCTTCAGGGCTTGAATTACTTCACTCCAAGCTCTTCTTGACCTGATGGTCTGTGTCCAGAAGTCTGCCATGATTTTGATGGGTTTTCCTTTATAGGTGATATGTTTCTTTTCTCTGATGGCTTTTAATATTCTGTTCTAATATTGAATTTCTGGGATCTTGATTCTTATGTGTCTGGGTGTAGCTCTGTTTGGGTTGTAGGTGGCTGGAGTTCTGTATGCTTCATACCTCTGCATATCATTTCTTTTTTCTATGCATGGGAAATTTTCCTTAATAATTCCTGTGCATAGCCTTTGTAATTCCTCTGTTTTGATTCCTGCTTCTTCATTCACATGCTTTATTCTTAAGTTATAGATCCTCTTGTCATCTTCCAGTCTTTGTATCTTTACTGCCTTCTCCCTTGTTATTTTTTAGAGATCTTCCCTTTCATGATCACACATTGCAAGCCTGTGTTCAATTTTTGATAGTCTCTCTTTGGTTTCTTTCAAGCAGTTTTGCCAGCTTTCTATGGAGTCTTTAGTTTCCTCATAATCTTTTTGAATTTGCTTCATGAATTCTAGGTTTTTTCTGAATTCTTCATTAAATTTTTCTCGCCTATTGTGTTCCTCTGTTCTTCTGTCTGTGTCTTCTTGAGAGGTGCCCAGCCTTTCTTTTATTAATCTACTTATCTCTTGTTTAATTTTAATTAATGTTTCAGTTTTGGTCCCGCTTACGAGTTCTTGAATATATCTCTTTATGTCCGCTAACGCTGTGTTTGATGTTGCCTTTTTGCTGCCCTCAATTTCTTTTGTATTTAGCTCTCCTGGATCAGTGTTCTCAGGGTTGAGGGCTGGGGTTTTTTTCTTATTTCTCCCTTTCATCATGTTTTTGGTTCCTTCTATACAAGTGTACAGTGTAATTCGCAGACCCATTTCTTGTTGGTTAAGTCTCCTCTAGAGGTCACAGGCTAGGAGATTTTGCCCTCTTCAGTTGGTTATCAGAGATTAAAGTTGAGCCATAGGCAGTGTGTGCTGGCTCCTCCCCTACGGGTCAGTCAACCTTTGCAGGCCTTCACTGCGTCAGTGTGCGCCGATCTCAGGGAATTAACTTGTAGCGCTTCACTGGGTCCCAGCCAGGTGCGCGGCCTAGTCCAAGCAGATTCCACCCATCCTCTTGATGAGGGGAGCAACCAACTGAAGCCACTTCCTTATGGAGTTAGGGCTCTCCTGCACAAATCCAACATGTTGTCCAGTCAGTTTCCCCTTTCCTGTGGGTCTTATTCCCATCACTCACCGCGTGTTGATGCTGGTTCCCGAGAACTGCTGGGCTCCCCGACCTCTGACTTCAGCACAGCTGCAGTGTGAATTCACAGTGCCTCTGGGTGGGTCACGTGCAGGGCTGGTCTGGGCGAGCCGCACACAGGGCTGTTCAGCTCCATGCTCTGGAGGCTCAAACCAGTCCCTTTGGCGTGGATTGCTTTGTCAGGTCTCCGGCAGGGATTCAGGTGGCTCGAGGAGTGCGCTGTGTTCACTGATCTTAACTTCTCTTATGGTAGCCCGAGGATCTCATATTCAAGTGGTTTTTTGCACTTTAGTTTCTTCCTGAGTTGTCAGAGTCCATCTTTCTCTGTTTGGGTCTCTCCAGGGTGTTTTATTCTGGCATTTAAGCTGTCTCTCTCAGAGAGGGTCCCTCTTCTGCTACCTACCAGTCTGCCATCTTTGAACTCTCTCCATCCATGTCTTCTTGAGAGGTGCTTAGCATTTCTTTTATTAATCTACTTATATCTCCCTTAACTTGAATTAATATTTCAGTTTTGATCTCATTTACGAGGTCCCAAAGATATCTCTTTTTGTCTGCTGACTCTGTATTTGATGTTGCATGTTTGCTGCCCTCAAACTCTTTTGTATTTACTTCTCCTGGATCAATATTCTCAGGGTTGAGGGCTGGGGGATTTTCTTATTTTTTCTCTTGTCATGTTTTTGGTTCCTTCCATACAAGTGTACAGTGGAGATCCAAGCCCCTTTTCCTATTGGTTACAGTTCCTCTGAAGCGTGCTGACTAGGGGTTTCTGCCCTCTCCAGTCCACTGTCAGTCACTGAGGTGCCGGCAGGGGCAGTGTATGCTGGTCCTTCCCCTCTGGGCCAGCCAACCTTCATGGGCCTTCACTGTGTGAGTGCGTGCTGCACGTAGGGAGTCTGTTTGGGATGACTTATTGGGTCCTGGTCAGGGGTGTGACCCAGGCCAAGCAGATCCTGCCAATCTGCTCTGGGTGGGGAGTAACCAACTGAAGTCACTGCCATTCCCTCTTTGGGCCCATCCTGCTGGACTCCAACATGTTGTCCAGTTGGGCCATGTCCCATGTCCCATGGGAGGGTCTTATTCTCAGCACTCACTGTGAGTTGATGCCAGACTCCCTCTGGCTCCATTCTCTGTGGGGCTCCCTGACCTTCGAGTTCAGAGCAGCTGTGGCAGGATTTCATGACCATTCTGAGCAAGTCATGTGCAGGGCAGCTCAGCTCCTCACGTGGGGCACCTCAGCTCCACACGCAGGGCCACTCAGCTCCACACGGGTGTGTGGGGGTTTTGCAGCCAGTCACATCAGCACAGGTTTGGGCCAGACTTGGCAGCATGAATTCAGGCAGCTTGACAAGAGTGCAGTGATCGTTGATCTTAGCTTCTCTAATGGTAGCCCTGGGACTTCGTAAATGAGCTCTTTTCCCTTCAATTTCTTTCTGGGTTGAGAGAGGCTCCATATCCTGCTGCTTACCAGTCCACTATCTTTAGCCTCTTTTTTTCTCTTTCTTTCCTTTTCTTTCTTTCTTTCTTTCTTTCTTTCTTTCTTTCTTTCTTTCTTTCTTTCTTTCTTTCTTTCTTCCTTTGTTGTCAGTACCATACTGTTTATCATAGTAGCTTTGTAGTTTGTGATACCTCTTGCCTTGCCTTGTTGTTTGGGATTATCTTTGCTCTACTAGGTCTCTTATGATTCCAAATGAATTTTAGAAATATTGTCTCTAGCCTAGTGAGGTACGCTAATGTTATTTTGATAGGGATTGCATTAAATCTGTATAAATGTTTTGGGAGTGACATTTTTCCCTATGTTGCTTTTTCCTGTCCATAAGCAAGGAATATCTTTCTATTTCCGATATCTTCTTTGATGTTCTATTTCACAATACTGCAGTTTCCAATATACAGATGTTTTACTTCCTTTGTTAGATTGATTCCTAAGCATTTTTTTGAGGGGGTTACTATTGTAAATGTGTGGTTTCCCTAATTTCTCTCTTACTGAGTTTGTTGTTTGTGAACAGAAATGCTATTGATTTTTGAGTGTTGTCTTTGTGTACAGCTATGCTACTCATTTGTTTATTAACTCTAAAAGTCTTTTGGTGGAATTTTTGGGGTCTTCCATGAAGAGTATCATATCATCCTCAAATAAGGATAATTTAACTTCTGCCTTTCTTGTTATTATTCCTTTTATTTCAATTTCTTGTCTAATTTCTCTGGCTAATGTTCCAGAAGTATTTTGAATAGGAGTGGTGATAATGAACATCCTTGTCTTGTTTCTTATTTTAGAGTGAAAGCTTTTGGTTTTTGTCTGTTTAGTATGATATTGGCTGTTGGTTTGTCAGAGATGGCTTTTAGCAGTTTGAGATAAAGACCATCTTATTCTTACTTTCTGTAGGTTTTTTATGAGTAGTGACTGTTGAAATTTATCAAAAGCATTTTCTGCATCTTGGGAGATGATTTTTGTCTTTGGCTTTGTTGATATGATGTATTATATTCAAGGATTTTTGTATGTGGAGCCATCCCTGAATTTCTGGGATAAATTCCAGTTGGTCACGGTATATAATCTTTTTGGTGATTTGTTGCATTCTGTTTGTTAGTGTTTTATTAAGGATTTTTGCATCTACATTCATTCAGGAGATTGGTCTGTAGTTCTCTTTTTGATTGAGACTTTCTCTGATTTTTGTATCACAGTAATACTTGCCTCCAGGAATAAGTTGAGGAGTATTGCTTCACTTTCAATTTTATTGAAGCTTTTGAGGAGCATTGGCATTAAATCTTCTCTATATCTCTTATAGCATTCAGCCATGAATACTTCAGGACCTGGGCTTTTCTTTGTTAGTAAGTTTTTAGTTACATTTTTAATTTTATTAACTGATACTTGATTATTCAGAATTTTTATAACTTTTTGATTCAGCTTTGATAATTTGTATATGTCTAGGACTCTATCTATTTCTTTTGTGTTTTCTGTCTTATGTGAGTAATAATTTTTGAAGTAGGTGTTGATTCTCTGAATTTCCACAAGATCTCTAGTGTTTTCAATTTTTTCATTCCTCACTGCATGAATTTTTGTTTTTTATTTTCTTATTTGATAAGGCTTTGTAGGAGTTCATCAATTTTGTTTATTTTTCTGAAGAACCAGCTCTTGAGTTCATTATTTTTCTTTAGTCTCAATCACATTAATTTCTTCTCTAATCTTTGTAATTTCCTCCCTTGTATGAGTTTTGGGCTTGACTTGCTCTACTTTTTCTAGAAGCTTGTGGTGCAACATTAGGTTGTTTATCTGTGCTCATTCTGTTTTCCTAATGGTATATTTCACTGCTATAAACTTTTCTTTTAGGACTGCTTTCATTGCATTCCACAAGTTACAATATATTGTACCTATATTTTCATTTACTTGTAGAGATTGTTTAATTTCTTCTTTAATTTTATCTGTGACGCATTGGTTGTTCAGGAGAATGTTATTTGATTTGCATGTTTCATGGAGTTTTCATAGTTTCTTTTGTCATTAATTTCCAATTTCATTGCACTATGATCAGATAACATGCATAGGATAATTTCAACTAATTTTGCATTTGTTTAAGCATGTTTTATGGGTTAGTATATGGTCTATTCTAGAGAATGCCCCATGTGTAGTGGAGAAGAATGTGTATTCTGGTGTTTTGTGGGACACTCTGTTAAGGTCTACTAAGTCCATTTTTTCACAGGTTTGGTTCAGTTCTGATATTTCTTTGCTGATCTTTTATTGAGTTGATCTCTTTGTGCAATCAGGTATGAAGTTCAACAATTAGAACTTATTATTGCTGTTTTGATTTTTCTTGTCTATTAATATTTGTCTTACATAGTTTGGTGCTGCCATATTTGTTGCACATACATTTATGATTGTTATCATTTCCTCTTGAAGATTTGCCATAACAAGTATGTAATGACCTTTACTCTTTTGATCAGTCTTGGTTTGAAGTTCACATTGTGCATAAACAGAATAACTACTCCTGCTTTTTTCTGGGCTCCTGTTGCATGGGGTATTGTTTTCCATCCTCTGTAAGTTTATGAATTTCTTTTTGAGTTAAATGTATTTCTTGTATACAGCATATTTTTGGATACTGTCTCTTGATCCATTCTGCCACTCTGCTTCTGTTGATTGAAGAAAGGCCATTTACATTACTGGTTATAACTGATATGTATTGGCTTATCTTTGTCATGTTATTTTTCTGTCATTCGTTCAATGTTTTTCTGTTTAATGTCTGTTTAATTGCTTACCTTTCCTGGTACTTTCTTTCTGTTGTTCTTTGAATGATGGACATTTTTACCTCTACCTAGACTATATTTTAGTACTTTTTATAGGTTTTTTTTTAATTATCATGAATTACTTCAGCTGTTATTTGCCATGGAAGCATCTTTTTCCTCCATTGATTTTGAAAGACAATTTTAATGCTACATCATTCTGGCTTGTAAGTTAATTTTTGGGGGGGCCTTGAAATACTTCACTTCATGGTCTTCTTGACTTGAGGGTTTGTGTTAAGAAGTCTGCTGTGATTAGGAAGGGTTTTCACTTACAGATGATCGGTTTCTTTGTTCTAACAGCTTCTAATACTCTGTTTTTGTGATTAATTCTGGGAGTCTTGATTACTGTATATCTGAGTGTACATTTATTTTGATCATGGCTATTTGAAATTTTTTTATGCCTCACTTATATGATGTTAGATTCTCTTCCCATGCTTGGAAAATTTTCTGCTATTACTTCTGTTTTTCATCATTTGTTTTGACTCCTGCTTTTTCTTTGACACCTATCAAATTTATCCTGTTTTTCTTTACATTACCTTGCAGCTGTTAAATTGTTATTTCATGATTCCTTGTTATTTTAAAAAGATCGTTCCTTCCTGGTCTCTAGCTACAATCCTCTCTTCAAGATCTGAAAGTCTATCTTCAGTTTTGTTCAAGTAGTTTTGCCAAATTTCATTGGCATTTTAAATTTCCTGGGTATCTCTTTGAATATGTTTCATGCATTCTATTTCTTTCCCATATTGTTCATTCAAGATTTGCATCATTTTCTTATGGTCTTCTTTTTTTTTATCTATGTCTACTCTAGATTTGCTGAGCAATTCTTTCATTACTGCTATCTTTTCCTTTTTTTAACTGACAGGTTATTTCTGATATGATTTCCTCTGTGGCCTCATGGATTTCTTTGCTTTGTTTGCCACAATTTCAGAAGTTTCAGGAGTATGTCTTCCATTCTCCCCTATTTCAATATCTCCTGGACTTGTTTTAGGTGGACTGGAGGTCTTAGACTGCATTTTGCTTCTGTGTCTTGTCATTTTATATTAAAAAAAAACCTCTTTATTTCATTTTCTTTGTTGATCCTTATAAGTTTTTGTAATAGATAGCTTATCACTAGCATCAAGGCCTCTGTAGGAAAAGTCTGTCCTTAAAGGGTGTCTTCTGTGTAGGAAGTTCTTGGTTTGTGTCTGTTCCAAAATCCTAACTTCCCAATTAGTTAAGAGTCAGATGTTGTCATCTGTTGGGCTCAGTCCCCAGTCCTTTGCTGTTGGGCTTTGGTGAGGTTATTACCCCAAGATCTTCCCAGTATTATTATGGAAAAGAGAAAAATTCATTACAACTGATATGACATCCTAGCTAAAGCAGTATAATTAGCAATAACAATACCATCAAGTACAGTTTAAAAACTGATAAACTGTGGTAACTATTAATTTTGTGCCTTGAACCACAGGAGCAAAATATACAATTTTATAACAGAACCAATCATAAATAAAGACCTTCTATGCAAAGTACTTCCCTATGATAGAGTGGATTTACCCTGTGCTAGGAAAACTTAAGAAGGATAAGGTCTAAAACAAAGAAAACTGAAAAGGAAGTAGAAGCGAGGCTGGAGGACAAAGGATGACCATGCAAGTTTTGGGAAGCTAGAGAAGAGGGCAAAAAAGAAAGAACAGGCAAGCAAGGGATTTTTTGAACTTGGTCTCTGGGTTTGAGGAATAGTGTTAGTTTTCTGTGGCTGGAGTTCCCTCCAGCCACTTAGAAAAGAGAAACAAAAAGATAAGAAAAAAGAAAAGAAAAAAGGAAAAGAAAGGAAGAATAAAAATAAAGTTTTAAAAAGTAAGAAAAGTTCATGGCTCCACCCACCTACTTCTATTCCATGTATCTTTGTCCCCCAGAACAATGCTGGTTCACCTAGGTTACCACCTGTTGGCATGTATTGTTAATGTTCTTTCAGTCTTCTCCATCTGCTAGTTCTGCATGTCCATCATGTGCACCACAGTCAGGGTCCTACTGTGTGGTTAACATTTTCCTGGTCCCTTAGTCCACCAATGCAAGGGAGGAGCTGGTCACCTGGATTCATCCAGCTGTGCTGGTTTCTGGGTCCTGCAATGTAGAGGGGAGATGCTAGCCATCTGGATTCCTCCATCCAGGCTGGTTGCTGGGTCCTGGATCTAGACAAAAATTTTAATGCCCAAATTCAATGATCATTTTGTGACCTCTGGTAAAAGACTTCCCACAGCTCAAGAGTGTTTTTCTTTCTGCCACTACCCAGCTCAGGGTTCCTCTGCTAGTGTACTGATTAATTCTATTACTGAGATAGTCTGCATTCTACATCACTTTTCTCTTTTAAATTTTGCCTGTACAAATACTACATTTGGCAACCAAGTTTCTGCTTGTGCAAGTCTAAACTTCTGAATCTCTTTCTCTCTTTCATCCCTTCCTTTTCCAAAAAATATTCAAGTGATGCATGTAGTCCAGGCACTGAATTTGAAAGATGAGCCAGGACACAGTGTTTGACAATGAAGTATTCACAACAAGGGGAATAGATAGACAGAATATTAGTGGTTTGCAATGCAGTATCATAAGAGTCACATGACTAAAACTCACAAAAGCAGTCTTCACCTCTACCCTAAGAAAAGCATACAAAAACTTAAGGTGAGTCTCAACAGATAAAAGAGACTACAAAAATCAAACAAGTTCCAGGCTAAAGTGAGGTTATTAAGAAAGGTCTAATACATTTGAGAAACTGCAAGTAGCTCATCTTGAGCTGTGACTTACAGACTGAGAGAGAAGATACAAAGGAAACAGGCATACTCTGATTTTGATGAGTCTCATTCTTCACCATGAGATTGTTCTTGATTCGTGCAGTGATAGGGGCCATTTGTAGATTCTTTCACTGGAAATGAAGATTTTTAAATTTGTTTTTAAGAAAGTTTTTTCTGAAGGCACCAGAAAGAATGCTTTGAAGAGTTGAGGAGATTCTGGAAACATGCAGACCAAAAAAGAATTGATAAGGGTTATGTGAACCAGGGTAGAGTAGCTGGTATAGCTAGACACAATGGGTCTGAAATGGATTTAAAAAGAACATCATCTAAGTGTTTACCAACCATCCTGGTTTAGGCTGGCCTCATCTTTCATGTGGATAGCTAAGCTTCTCAGCTTGTGTCCTACCTCCACTCTCCTTCTCTGTCTTCTACCAGAAGTCCACTCTAAGAATCACTGTAGATATAGTTGCTCATCTTGCAAAAAAAAAAAACTGTTTACACTCAATTAATCATAGCAGAAGGAAATAAAGAGAGATTTTGCCCTCAAGAAGACACTTAACAGTCATGAAGATATTTTTGGTTTTCATAACTGCTTAGAGATGAGTGGCACTTTCTATTAGCATAGCATCTAATTAAGATGCTGCTATGTATGCCCCCACATACACCTCAACTGATAAGGATAAATCCCAGGCCTTGTGCAAGCTAGTCAAGCACTCTACTGCTGAGCTGTCCCCTGCCTGATGCTGAGTTTAAAATACCTGAGCTAGAGTATCAAAATCAAGGCTCTTCAGTAAGATAAGATACAGTTCTTAATTATTTATTTCTTTTCAGTCATTTCATTTTTTAGACACCCCCATATTTTTTGTAACTTTAAACATATTGTCTCTGTACCTGGAATACCTTATACCTACCTCTTTATCTGAGGAATTGCTTCTCTTCTTCTAAGATATATTTCATGTATCCTCTCTTGATAGATCTTTTATCTCCAAAGCAATATTGATATCTATGTTGACAAACCCTTTGAAATTGTACTATCATGGAATTTTTCTCCACTCTTTTTCTTTTTGTAATTATTAAAAATATGTATTTTTCTTTTTGGCAAAGTGATACTCCATTGTGTGTAAGTGTCATATTTTCTTTGTCATCTGTTGGTTGATGATGATGATATTTCATCATATATATACAAAAAAGTCTTGTGTACAAGAGTTAGCTATGGTATTATGAATTATGTGGCCACAAATATGGATATGCATGTATAAGTGTACTATAATTCTTTAACTCTTTTAGGAAGAGATACAGCTGGGTCAAATGAAATTTATAATTTTAATTTTTTGGGAATCTTCATACTGATTTTCAGACTGGTTGTGCTAACTTATTTGATTTCTTGATGATGACCATACTTGCTGGGTAAGAGAAAAGGAAGTGACATATAAAGAAAACAGAAATGACGTATAGAGACAGCCTGAATGGTTATGGTGCCTATTTTGTTGTTTGAACAAGATTTCCACAGATTGGTTGAGATTCAACTACTTGTTACAAGAGTAGGTTACTGTGTATCTACATACTAAGTTAAGTTACAGTTCAAAATGTAGAGAGAAACTTTTAAGTCAAAGTTAAAGTGTATGGGATAAATTTAGATCAAGCTTAACACTATCATAAACATCTTCATAAGTTAACAGATACAGATGGTCTTTTTTTTAATTTTTGAAATGAATAGGTAGATAGATACAGATGTGGCTAGTAATAAAATATAAAATATAATTGGTCTTTCTCAAGGATCCTGGCACAGAACTCTTAAAACTATTGAGATTTCCCAAGCCAAACAGATGAAAGGAGCATCTTTTGTTATTTATAAAAAGTATCTTTCAACCTTAATGTGATGACTCCTGCAGGCTGAGGACTGCCTGCCAGAGGATCCAACCACATAATTAGATGATTGACCCTTTCAGCCCCACCTTCTAACCTCCAGAAGGGAGAGAAGAGCTGGTGGTTACATTCAATCAACAATGACCAATGGTTTAATCAACTATGAATACATAATGGAATTGCTAATTGAAAGGAAAGGAAAAGAAAATAAAGAGAATAAAAGAAAGAAAAGAAAAGAAAAGAAGAGAAGAAAAGAAGAAAAGAGAAAAGAACAGTGATCAACCATGTCTAGAAATTTTTAGACTGATAAAGATACCCACATGCCAGAAGAGTGATATGCCTCAAAGTCCTTGTAGTCGAAAGCTCCTGCACCTGGAATCTTGTGTGGTCTCTATTTGCCTCTAATACCTTTTATAATAAACTGATAATAGGAAGTGTGGGAAAGGAAGCAGTGAAACTCTTCCTCATCCATCATAAGGTTCATGGCCTACATATCTATAACAAAAGACAGGTTAATGAGGGGAAAGCCTAACAAATTATTTAATCAAAGTTTTACATGCATGGGAGCCTTCCGAATGAAGACCAGAAGACCCAAGGTGAGCTATTCAGTTATATGCTTAGGTCTGATGAAGCATGGACAGCTGTGTAGAAGTGTTTTGACTAGAAGGATCTGAGATAGCAGAAACAGGCTGGATGGGGAGACCTTGCAAGGCCATTCTACGGAGATTCTTCTTGGTGTCTCTGGGTAACATTCCCTCCTCCTTCTGGATATGGGTGTCTTGTGACCTACCAATAGACAAGATCAGTCAGAGAATTTCTTTGTGACTGCTGGCTACACCAAAAAGGCAGGATTAAAACAATATTTTTAGATTTTATGGCTGGCTTCGGGAAAAGGAGTTTCTGTTTCTATGATCTACCTTGGGAAAGAGGGATACTAATTTCTGTGGCTTGCTACAGGGTAGAAGTTTAGAGGCAAACTTTGTTTTTAAGGCCTTCACTTTGGGTTTCTTTCTCTGAGCCTAAACATTAGTAGAGTGTTTCCCTGAATTCTGAGACCTATTATTGCAAATTATCAAACCTAAGGAAGTAGCTAAGGAAATTCCCAATTTGTTACCAAATTAGACAAAAGTATGGGTGACCTGGGAAGCCATCCTTTGCAGTGGGTATCTGAGGCAAGGCTAATTTACATGACTGAAGCCTTAAACTACTGGAGCTAACTAAATTTATGACTGCAGAGAGGTGAAGAATTTCTTGGTGTGGAAATCCCATACACTTGGTATCAGCTATATGGAGGGCAGAAGAACAACTTCCCTTTATTACAATAAAAAAAAAAATCCTACCATAGATGAGTAGCTTTATTTTTCTGTTACAGTGCTTTTCTTGCCCTATTAACCTGTATTAACAAAAACAGCTGAAAGTCCCTCTCTGCATTTTTACATTTTATTTAGCTATGTGCAAACTTATATATCAACATACACATCTTTTCTTTCTCAATGTTAGATTATTAAGAATATTATCATACAAAGTACATTTATTTTTTTTACCTCACAATACCTCATAAAAATCTTTCTGTTATAGCTATAGTACATTCTTTCAAGTGGCTGCAAAATATTCTACTCTATATATTTTTCAACTCTTTATTTGTCATCAGTATCAATTTTTGCTACTCTGTCATACTACTATAAATATTCTGGTATATGTGTCTTAATGTATTGATGCTTTTGCTACTCTGGTTGGATTCCCAGAAGTGGAATTCATGGGTTGAACAGAATGTATACTTTTAATTTTGAGAGATATTGCCATTTTACTTTCCAAAAGGACTATAAAATTTTTTACTGCTTCCAATAACTTTTGAGAAAATAACTCTCCCCTTATGCCCACCAAGAATAAGACTTATAAATCTTATTTATTTATTTAGTCTAACTTTTGAGAGGAAGGCAATATTTTATCTTTATAGCAACTTTAATTTACCTTACTGTAAATGAATCTGAACCCCTATCTCACATCGTACATGAAATACATTTTAGGGATTTGTGCATGAACACAGATATGTACATGAATGTTTGTGCAATGTTATTCAAAATAGTCAAAAATTGAAAACAGATTAAATCCCCACAATTAGAGACTTGATAAAATTATAAATAGAAACTAACTTAAAATACTATCAGACAATTGGGGACTAGGAATGGTGGCACACACTTATAATCCCAGCACTTGGGAAACGGAGGCATGAGGATTTCTGCAAGTTGAGTTCAAGGCCAGCCTGAGGTGCATAGCCAAACTCTGTCTCCAAAATAGAAAACAAAAAAAAAAAAAAAGAAAAGAAAAGAAAGAAAAACAAAGAAAAAAAGAAAGCAACTTTGCATAAATTCTTAGTATAATGAAGCTTTATTAATTGGAACTGAACACTGAGGGTATAACAAAGAAAATATAGATGAGCTGATTGAGTATAATTTTATATTTGAATGTGGTTATGGATTAAAAACTGGTGGTCAATTTAATGCCAGCTGGATCACATCAGCGTGGTGCTGAGCGGAGATGTTTCACCTGAGGAAAGTCGCCAGCATAAAAGGAGACGTGGAGGAGAAGGAAGGGCATTGAGGCATTAGTGCATTGAGGCGTTGTGAGGTCTCCTATAAGTTGCTATTTGAGCCGTTAGGTTCTCCTGGAGAAGCTCAGGTCCTCACATTAAGCATTGCTTCCTGGCTCCAGAGAGAGAGACGTGTGCTGCTTGATCTCCAGGATGAACTCATCACACTGGCTTCCTGGCATGTGCTCAACTATGCTTGTTGTCGGAGGAGCTCGGGGCCTCCGTGTCACTGAGGATGGCTGTGGTGCTTTTCAGGACAGCCCTGGTGTTTGTTGTGAGTGTGACTTCTGGGCTCCAGCATAGAACCCTCAGCCTATCAGCACAGCTCCTTCACCCTGCTGGCATAGACTTTCTAGTTTCCACCACTGACTTTTGGGCCTTCCCAGCATGGATCCTTAAAAAGGACTGGTGTGAGTCCTTCTTGTGGGATCTAGACCTCCAGTTGGACTCATGGGAGGCTTTGTCGTGAGTTCTGGGTCTTTATCTGGGCTCACGTGGGACATTGCTGTGGGATTTAGGCCCTTGACTAAATATTCTAAGATGTCTTTGGTGTTGTGGATAGATTTCCTGTATTTTCTTGTGTTAACTCTGGTTGACCATCATAAAAATAATATTATAAACTCCATGTCCTGATCTAATTGTTCTGTGTACAACCCCTGAATACAACAAATGCCAGAACATACTTTAAACAAAATCAAAAGAAATTATATATTCAGGGAAATTTATTCTTTCTACTATGTCTTGTTTTGCTTTTTTGAGACAGAGTCTTGCTGTGTAACATGGTCTGGCCTTAAACTCATGGCAATCCCACTGCCTCAGCCTCTGGAGTACTGGGATTGCATGTGTGCACCACCTAACCAGCCTGGAGAACTATTACAACACAGGTGATTCACAAAAGCTAAGAATCTGTAATAACCAATGAGCTCTTAAAAACTGACTATAAGGAGGCCAATAACTCAATAGAAAAGTGAACCACACTCATCAAATCACAGTAAAGCAAATCCAAGTGGCCTAGGAAGAAATATAAAAAGATTTTAATTAACCACACTAAAATACCACTGTGAAAACTCCAGGCATAGAATGCAAAGTTAATCATCTCCCATAGGGTACAGAGTCTTATCATGGAAGCAGATGACCCCGGGAGAGTTTTAAATACACAAGTAAGTAAGTGAAGGTGCAGTGTGCACAGAGGCAGGCCACAGAGGGAATTAACGGGAGTGGTGATGTCCTAAGGTTCAGCAGCAGTCCTGCAGCTACTGCTACAGCTGCATAGAGGAAGAGTTGGCAATTTTAACTCAGCAGGCAGATCCTTGGAAGCAGGTCCACCATTTACTCCTTTCTGTGAACCTCTGATCTATTGTCATGGGTTCCCATTAGCCAGATCAGCTGCAAAATTTTAGAACACAGGGGAATCCTAGCAATCCAGTGTATACAAGTCAGCCTCCTGGGCATAGAGTGGAACAGAAAAGCATGGACAGTGGGTCAGCTGGGAGGGCAAACTGAGAATAACTAGAACTCTCCTCTTACCCTCTATCCTAATTCCCAGACAGAGGCAATCAACAGTTTGCAATTTATTCTCTAAGAATGTTTTCTCTTACCATCAGTTTGTCTTCCAGAACTAATACACTTGATATTTAAATAATCTTCATGGATCACTAAGAAAAAAAAACCAGCCAATAGAAAAGTAACAAGGAACATAAATTGACCTTCACAAGTGGAAAAAATATATGTGGATAATATAGACCTAAAAGAATCAGCTTATTTTGTAATCAAATAGATGCAAATTAAAACAACAATGAAATGCCACCATTCATCTATCAAATTGACAGAGAATAAAATACATATGGAATACCTGCTGTTGTTAAGGGTGTGGTAAAATAGTACTAATATTCACTGATGTTAGGAGTATGAATTGCTTTATCCTTTCTTGAAGATAATTTGACAAGGTGTATTGAAATGTTATAAGGCTTACATGCTATTCCATAGTAATTCTGCTTAGGAATTTATCCAAAGAATATGCTCAGAAATGTACATGTGATGTTATCACATTATTTATAATAGTGATAAATCACAATATAAATATGTACCACAGATGATTTGTATAATAAATTATGATATGGCCATACAATGAAATTATGAAGCCATTAAAATCATGTTGTAGAAAAATATTTAGTGACATGAAATAAAGCATACAGTGTGCTATTAAAAGAATCCAGGTGTAAGCCAGGATATATTATGTATCCTATGATCTTAAATTTGTACAAAACAATTCCATCTGTGGGGTAAGAGTGTAAAGAATTTTTATATTCTGTATACTTTCCTATATTTTCCACAATAGATATGTTTTATTATCTATGTAAATTTCATGAAGGCAGGCAGAGCTGATACACCTATCAATTCAGTTTTTATTTGACCAAGTACAGAGGTCATTTCTCCTTGAATTGGTAGTTAGGTTAAATTCCCAAATAAAATGAAAAATTTCTAGAATTTGAAGGGGAGTTAGTACTGCTCTTTGGAATATAGGATGAAGTTCTATGAAGCAACTCTTTGGATGATTTTTGTAGTGCCGTAAAACTGAATAGAGAAAGATGTTTCTGAATCTGTATCAGGATGAGAAAATGAAATATTCTGTTTGCATGGAACCCTATCTCAGGAGTTCTGTCAGGTCTCTAAACTGTGACTGCTAATGGGTGAACCAGGTCTGTAATTAACTGTGGAAAATTTAAGGGTGACAACCTCTCTTTATAACTGTGTGTGCTTGTGTTTGCTAGTCATTATTAAGGCTGTAAATAACAATACATAAATAAGGCAACCAAATCTCAGAATTTGAACAGAAATGTGGTTGTGTATTAAACAGCGGCATGCATACGGTTACCTATACCTACATACAATCCATCTCAATAGCAATGACTGTGATCAACACAGAAGAAAATAAGAGTTTGAAAATAAAGCATTACATACTTAGCACTGCCTCCACATTAGATTAGAGTCATAAAATCAATTAAATAATTAGGAAAGATTTTCTACTTTGGAGGAAGAATTTATGTCATCCATTTTCCTGAGTTTTAAATAAAAGTCATTCAAGTTGAGTTCACTATCCTCCCCTTTTTGATACTGTAACATCATCATAACTGGAAGACCATGTGTACTAGCTAGGGGTTGTGGCAGGCATTCTGATACTTAGGAATTTATAGCCTCCATAAAATAATGATTGTGACAGACTCACCTGAAGTTGTTTGATGGCAAATACTGGTGTTTAAGGCAAAAGCTCTGAAACCGATGTCCTACATAAGGTCTAGATGATCCAGGAAGTTAGTTGACTTCTTTTTTCCCCAGTTGTAAAAAGGGAATCATTATAGTAGTTATAGAATGGTATTCATTACTTTGAAGACTGAATTAATTAGACTTGCGGAATAATGCCAAGTATTATTTTGATTTTCTCAAGTGCCATTCAGATATAGAAAAACACTATAGCTTGCTCTGCCTGTCTTTGGGTTCCACACTTGCAAATTCAGCTAACTCCTGATCAAAAATATTTTTAAAATTTTGTCTGTACTGAGCATGTATAGATTTTTCCTCCTTGCATTATTCTCTAATCAATTCAGTATAACAACTATTTGCATACCATTACATTGGATTAGATGTAATAAGCAATCTTAAATTGATTTAAAGTATACGTGATGATACGCACAGGTTATATGCAAATTCTATGCCATTTTATATAAGGGACTTAAGAACTTTGGTAGCCACAGGGGATCCTGGAATAAATTCCCCACAAATATGAAGGGACAAGATTATCCACATTTATCCAGTGAGAGGTAAAGGTATTTCTGAATTTCAGTCACAGAGACATACAGAGCTTGTCTTTTTGCCTACATATCTTCATGGATCAAGTATAAATAAAGAAACAGAAAAATTCATTTTTCAGATATCAAAGAGCTACTGTAACACTTTTTTTTTGTACCTTCAATTGGACTCAGGACCTTATGCTTGCCAGGCAGGCACTATGACACTGAGCTATGTCCTCGGCCCTCAAAACACTATTCTAATCCTGGAAGGCATGAAACTCCAGATTAGAACTAAAAAAAAGAATAAGCAAAAAATTAATTTTCTCCGTTGTCTCTCTCCCAATATAAATGACATCTCTATAAGACATCAATTCACTTACAGAGATCTCCAATGGTAAGTCTGTAAAAATAAATTCTTCACTATGGATCCCAACAACTGGGAATGATTTGTTGGTTGTAAATATTCAAAAAACAAAACAAAATACAAAATCAATAGAGAGAAAATTAAATTTAGAAAAATAGAAAGCCGATGAAATTACATTAGTGCTTGAGATTTAACAGAGGACAGCAAAATAAACAAGCACACAATCTTGTACTCAAATCATCAGGAATAAGACAGCCTTCTCTCTCAATGGTATGTTCCTGGCCCCCATAAGTGAATGCTTTAGTGTATTACTGGAAGTTAAAGTACACTTGCAAACAGTTTTAGAGTCATGGCATGCATATAAACATGAAACGAGCACATTTTAAAATATTCCACTCAACTCATGAGGGAATGGTTCAAAAGAAAATTTTTTAAAAATCGCCATAGAAATACTAATTAAGAATACTGCAGTGAATATATAAAGAGAGGTGAAATTGGTTTTATTAGCCCATCATGAAGAAATAATTGAGTCTGTAAGGAACATGAGATTCTAAATATCTGTCAGAGACCTAAAGCTTAGAGCAGGGTTGAAAAACGCTCAAAGACAGGAGCCGAGGTGTAGGTCAGTGGTACAGTATGTGCTTAGCATGTGAGAGGCTGTGGGTTCAAACTCCAGCGTTCTCTCCCAGCAAAAAAAGTGCTCAAAGTGACACAACTATGGAATCAGATAAGCTAGAAGAATATATTCGAGATGAATCCAAATTTTCTATTATAATAATTATTTACTTCTATAATGTTAAACTTAAGTAAAAAGAGTTCAAGGGAGGGAAGGGAAAGATGAAATCAATAACCACGATGTCTTGAGTACATGTACCAACCCAATAGAAGGAATGTAAACTTTTGCTGCAGACATGTACTAATAAAAATAATTAAAAATTAGAAGTCATCCAGTCATTAGGATGACCAGATTCTTAGCGTGGGCATTCTAAACCAGAATCTGTTCATTCCCAAGTAGACTCCAATGACTAGCACAAGTATAACAAGTTAAATTTTATGAACGCTCTTCCTGAACTGTAAAAGGGCTGAAAATGGGACTGAGAACTTGTTCCTTTAGAGTCCAGGTCATCTTAAGAATCAAACTCAATCAACCAGACAAAAATCTATCCAATAACACCTCTGGGGAAAAAAAGCCATCAAAGTAACTACAGCATAGGAAAGCAATCACCTCTCACTCTGCACAAACCGAACACCACATATATACAGTTCTCAGCTCCCACGTTCTATGAGAGGGCCATTCAGTCCAACACCTGTCTTTGTCTACATTTGGTTTCCTCTCTGCTGTTAAGTATCTGACAGCTGACACTGCGGCTGATGGACAACAAGACTTGCAACAATAGCTAGGGGTACATCACCCCAAAGCATATGGACATGGTGGTGTATAACAAACCCAAGCTTAGAGGCCTGTTTATGAATGTAGCCACTTAACAGACTATAAAGTGCATTGATCCATGAAGAACTATTCACACCTTTATCCAACGCCTTACTGAGAGTCCTTGTAGCGTCTTTCAGCACCAGGATCATTACAGATAAAGGAGTTCCAACCACTGACATCAACAAATTTGAATAAAATTAAAATCTTTGCATGTACACTGGACTCCTCCTAATTTCAACCATTTTAAATTGGATGTGCTTGTTACGCTTCCAAATCCATCCTCCCATAGAAGGATGGATTAATAGAAGTTGCTGGCCAGCAGGGGATACTGGATCAGTAATTCCAGACACTCATTAGTTTACATTGTTGACCACTCAGAAAGTGGTTCTAGGTGGGCGTGGCTGCTACGCTGGTAGGATACAGACTTCCTCCACTGACTGTAAGACAGTCAAATTTTTTGAGCCTATAATTGTGATTAGGGGTTTCCTTCACATGTTGAAGTCCCAGATTGATAGTAATCATTGAAATGCAGCTGAAGACCATCACTGAGATGTCCAAATCTTTATTTATCACAGACAATGTCTACAGGTCAGATACAAGGAGATGGGGTGGAAAGAATGTCATAGCAATGGACAAGACTGGGACCGGGGCTTCACAAGAAGAATTTGGGAAAATGAAAGAAACAATAAAAAACAGCAACTGAAAACAAAATGCTAAAAATATCACCTACCCTTTGACAAAAAAAATAAAGCTAAAATTTGTTAAATAGCAATCTGTACATTTTTCTAACTATATATTTTTTGAAAATGGACTCAATAATATATATTAACATTTTTCTATTGCAATGCCTGAAGAATTATGTAATCATTTTAATTAATTCTAGTGGAAGGATTTAACTGAATTATTTTCAATAATGTCTCATTCTTGAAACTTTAAAATGATTTTATGTAAACAATATTGTTATAATAAAAACAAACTATAAGTCAATGCTCTTTACTTCTTTACAATGATAAAAAGTATACATTCATAATGAACATTCCTGGTTCTTATAGGTAGAGTTCTACCTGCTAGAGATGTTGTTATTTACGATTTGTTCTTCACTATTTCTTTTCTGTTCCTCAGGCCCTCAGACGGCCCTTCTTGATGTGGAGATACACTTATCTCAGTATAATACCAAAATACATATGAAAGCCTCACCATTACCTAAACACCAGCAAAATAGCATCTAGGTGACACTTTTCTCCTTTTATTTACTTTTGTTAACAAGCATGTCATGTTTGCTCTATGTCAATTTCTCAGGATTTTTCAAATTAACTGCTGGACCATCCTAACATTTCTGAAGTTGAGATTTTATTATCTCCCATTTACATACAGGGGACTATGGCAGGGAGGTTATTTTTCCCAAGGTCACCCAACTAGCAAATGGCAGCATCAAGACAGTACCAGAGACTTTCCCTTCCATGTCCCTTTGCTGGTAGCAAGAATGAATGCTATTGTGCAAAAGTGGCATAAACTATGCACGCTAAGGTTGTGTATGCTTCCAAAAGAGAATGATTAGATTTTAACAAATGAGACCCCTTTCATCATCACTTTCTTGAAGAAGATAATAATCAATCACAGTAGTGATGGAATTGAGGGACCACAGAGCTGTGACTACTACAGCTTCACTTCATTTAGAGGAAACACATCTTTTCAGTTCCACCATCCAAACTTATTAGGACATAACCTTTCAAACCTGAGAGGAAAAGGTCAGTCTTAGCTAGAGAACAAAGAAAGTTTCTGAATTTGGGGATTTTGCATTGCTTCAAATTCTCCATTTCTTTTCTCATCTCAGTGATGCTGAAAATTCAGCTACATTGGTAGGAATCCAATTACTCCTGCAGATTACACAAAGATTATCAAAGTTGTAAACAGCAGAATATTTGCAGAGATCGATGAAGCACAACAAAGCTCATATTTAACAAGAGGAATAAAAATAAGAGTTGGTTACAGAGGAGTCTAATGTCACATCATCATGCTGAAGGTTAGGACATAATTGAAATCAATGTTATAGCTCTGTGCATCCTCCAGCCTTCGTGCACCTTGAGAGCACATTTCTAATTTCATATCTGAGCAATTCATTTGCCTTAAGTGGGAGCACCATTAGGAGGGTGCTTTTATTGTGTTGCCTTGACATGAGGCTTGAATTCAGTGAGATTGTGGCAAATTAGGTCGTCTTTCAGCAAACAAGATTATGATAGATTGTGCACAAACTCACTGCATTCTCATATTCTCAAAGATTTAAGAGCAGCAGCCAGAGGCAGGAATCTGGTTACAGGCCTGGGTTTTGAGGTTAGAAGGGTAGAAGTTCAACCACATCCCAGTAACGTCAAGTAATTTCATTTAACTCAAGTAACTCATCTCACATCAGGTCTAGACCACCTCGTTCATGTAATGGAGCTGTTCAGGAAATGAATGGGCTCATAGAAATCATATAACATTAGTTGGCACTTGGATCAGACCAGTTATCACACTCACCGTGCATGTTACCTTTCACTGATAAGAAATGAGAGGGTTGAGTTCTGACCCAGGCATCCTAACTCTTGGGTCTATATTCAATGTTGTTATACTAAAAAAGAAGCATTTTAAGAGTTCCATTCATGTTCTTTGTTGCTCAATCTAGATATAAGGCATTCCCCATTGTAGATAATAAATAAATAGCTGAGTAAGCTACCTAGAAAAGCATCATGAATGGACAAATATCCACACTCAAAAGACTGATTCTGGCATCCTCTTGACATCCTAGAAGATGACCTATAATCTCGAAATAAGTTGTGTATCAAAATCAGGAGACTTGGGTACTACATTTAGTCCTGGTGCCAACTTGCTCTTCAGTCCTTTTACATGTTCTTTTAGCACCTCCTATGTTCCAGTCACTGCTCCAGGCTCTGTGGATACAGCAGTATGCAAGACAGAATTGGTCTCTGTTATTTCCAAAGAAAAGAAAAACAATAGTCTCAGGATTACAAGAATGATGCAGGTTATGAGCAACCAAATATGTGATAGAAATAGACCATAAAGCACATGACTCTCCTTGGGTCCGGGGTTCCTCAGAAGCCTCCCTAAGGTAGGGTTTTTGGATGAGACCTAAAAGAGAACAAGAGATGGTCTAAAGAACCAAGGAGGGGTTTAGATCAGGCTACCCTACACACAAAGGGCCTTAAGCCAGGTTTGTGCATTTATGTTCCTCTAATTGCATAGCTGGTCATTAATGAGAAACATTAAAGAAGGATGATGTAAATATTTATTTTGGGCAGAACTAACAAAATAATGTTTACTACAAACTGCATATACTGGCATCTTAGAGTAAGCCACAGTGGTAAAGGCCTCCATGGTCAGACTGACTTGGGTTTCGATTCCATTCTTTGTGAAATGCTAAAAGCTTTTCTGATTTCTTTTATGATAATTACAATGTAGATAGTGAGCTAGAGCTCTGTGGTTGCTTCTAGTTTGGTAACTTTAAATATATGATTTCTCTAACCAACTGCCTAACTAAAGCCAGCAAGTTATGTCTTAGATCCACAGGTCAGGATTTTACTCATGCTTGTCTTTGAGATCACTTTGTAATTTGAGATTTTTTATCCTAATTGTCTATCATTCTAAGTAACATCTAGTCCCTAAAGTGTTGTTTGTAAGGTAGTCTTCCATCCTGAAGGAAAATGGTACATAACGAGCAGAACTATCAGCTGTAATTTCTTAACTGCTTTTTTTCTGTAATTCTCGCTATATCACAATGGATTCTGGAACACAGAGATTCATTACACACACACACACACACACACATCCACACATGCATACATGTGTATGTGTGTGTATATGATAAAAATTCACAGTGAATGCTGCTGCTGTGTGCCATCCAACAGAAAGGCATGGGTCTTTAATGCCAGAGCAGCATACTGAGCATTAGTGATAGTATGTGACAAGTTTCAACTTCTTTGGTGCAGATAGTCAATTGTAAGTTGTGGTTGAGAGAAAGAGTGACCTAAAGTGTGCCATCAATCATGAATCAGGAACAACAGATTAATAGGAATTTTTTTGCAAAATCATTGGAATTACATGATCATGTTACTTTAGACTCCAGCTTTTTAAGCAATGGCACAGTAGAAAGGTGAAACTTGGGTCTATGGTTATGATCCCTAGACCAAGGTTCAGAGCTCTTGGTGGAAATTACCTAGTTTTCCTACAAAAAGGAGGCAAATCAATATACAATGTCAAGTTGTTTTTAATCGTAACTAAATGTTTTAATTTTATTTATTTTAAAAAGAATAAAACAAAACAAACAAAACAATACAGAACAAAGGAGAACAGATTAAGACAATGCAAGTAACACAGGATTTCAGAAAAAGACAGCAGGAAATCAACAGTGGCTACCATAATGTCTCTTGTTTTCTTTGAAACAGTTGTCCATAGCTTCACATACCATAAGTTAATATAAATCAAAGTAATATAAAAGCAATCAAAACATGAGAATGAGAGCCTTAACGGTTTTCAAGACAACACACTAGGAAATCAACAATGGCTACCATAATGGCTCTTATTTTCTTCAAAATAGCTGTCCATATCTTTGTACATGTTGAAATCAAGTAAGTGAAGAGACACATAAGCCAATTAAAACTAAGAATAAAAGCATTATTGGCTTTCGAATAAAAATGATAAGAAATCATCAATGGCTTCTGTGGTGTCTGGTTTTCTTCAGTGTAGTTGTTCATACTATCACACACAATAAAATCAATTCTTGTAAACCCTATACAACAGAACTTTTTAAGAATAAAAAATAAAACTGCTACAAACAGCCCCCTGAGAACCTGGCTCAAGGAAACATTTCTCCAAAGCAGACACCTACAGGGACGTAAGTACTTGTGGACACCCTACAACTCCAATCATAAGGGCAAGGTAGACAAAAGTCAAAGTGAGGCACTGTCCCACACTCACAGGGTTGGTGTGACTCAAAAAAGATAACAGCAGGGCTGGAGAAGATGTAGAGAAACTGAACCCTATGCACAAGTTGGGAAGGTAAAATGGAGCTACTGCTGTAGAAATCTGTGCCTTGGCAAATCATAATCCAGCATCTCACTTTGTGTGTTTACCCAAAAGAATTAAAAACAGAGCAAGAACATATAAAGAATTGAAAAACATCAAGCTGCCCAATTCAAAGACCCTCTCCAAAAATGAGCATCTGAGATGAACACACAGTTCTCAGAGCAAGATATAGAAATGGCAAATAAATACATGAAGAAATGCTCACCATCACTGGTCATTTGTTTTTTTTTGTTGTTGTTTGTTTGTTTGTTTGTTTTCATTTGAAAGAAAATAAAACAAAAAGGGGCAGTACAGAGCAGATCAGAACAGGACAACATAGGCAACACAGTACTTTACATTAAGTCAACTGGACATCAACAGTAGCTAACACCATATCTCTTACTCTGCTATAGTTGAGCATAGTTTCAAATACAATAATATCAAACATATCACAATAGTATAAAGCCATGCATAGAGTGAAAGAATTATGGGGCTTTCTGAACCAAATAACAGAAAATGATCAATGGGTACTATAATATCTCATTTTTGATAAAAAATAAATTTTGTTTAAACTAACACACACATTCAAATTCCAATAAGACACAATGTGATAGATAGAACCAACGGTAGTAGAAAAAAAAAGCATGGTAGGACTTCTAAGAAGAATAATATTAAATCAGCAATAGCTGTCATAATGTTTTGTTTTCTTCAGAACATCTATTCATATCATCAAGTATGATATAGTCAAACAAAACAGGATAACAACATTCCAACTGATGATTTAAAACTTTGAAAGACATCGAAGCTATGAGATGAGGACTCATGTTTACCGTAAAGTCTTATATACTCTTATCAAATCTCATATTAGGGAGACTATATGGTATTTACCCTTGTGGGTTTGGTTTATTTCACTTAAGAGAATGGTCTCAAGTCGTGTCCATTTATTTATAAATATCTCGATGTGATCATTCTTTATAGCTGAGTAGTACTCCATTGTATAAAAATGCCACAACTTTTTTATCCATTCCTCAGTTGATGGGCACTTAGGTTTTTTCCAAGATCTGGCTATTACAAATTGTGCTGCTATAAACATGGGTGCACATATATCACTGTGGTATGATGTTTTCAGTTCTTCTGGGAATATGCCTAGAAGCAGAATAGCTGGGTCAAAAGGGACTTCGAAACCCAGGTTTTTAAGGAATCTCCAGACTGACCTCCACAGTTGTTACACCAGTCTACACTCCCACCAACAGTGTAGAAGAGTTCCTTTTTCCCCACAGCCTCTCCAACACTTGTTGTTGGTAGTGTTTTCTATCTTGGCCATTCCTTCTGGACTGAGATGGAATCTCAGTGTGGTTTTAATTTGCATTTCTCTCATGAATAATGATGATGAACATTTTTTCATGTATTTATTTGCCATTCGTATTTCTTCATCTGAGAACTGTGTATTCATTTCAGATGCCCATTTTTGGATTGGGTCTTTGAATTTCGAGGGTCTGATTTTTTTTAATCCTTTATAAGTTCTAGACAAAAGTCCTTTGTCTGAGGCACTGTCCATGAAGACTTTTTCCCAATTTGTGGGTTTTCTTTTCACTCTGCTGGAAACCTCTTTTGACATGCAGAAACTCTTTAATAGGATGTGATCCCAGTTATTGATTCTGGGAAGTACTTCCCGTGTACTTTGGTTCTTGTTCATGAATTCTCTTTCTACCCCTATATCTTTGAGGTTTTTACCTACTTTGTCTTCCAGTAGTTTTAGTGTTTCTGTTTTAATATTTAGATCTTTGATCCATTTAGATTTTAGTTTAGTGTATGGTGATAGACATGGGTCTAGTTTTAGTC
>PVJX010008850.1:0-49646 GCA_004027295.1 Dolichotis patagonum
TAGGCATATTCCCAGAAGAACTGAAAACATCATACCACAGTGATATATGTTCACCCATGTTTATAGCAGCACAATTTGTAATAGCCAGATCTTGGAAACAACCTAAGTGCCCATCAACTGAGGAATGGATAAAAAAGTTGTGGCATTTTTATACAATGGAGTACTACTCAGCTATAAAGAATGATCACATCGAGATATTCATAAATAAATGGACATGACTTGAGACCATTCTCTTAAGTGAAATAAACCAAACTCACAAGGGTAAATACCATATAGTCTCCCTAATATGAGATTTGATAAGAGTATATAAGACTTTATGGTAAGCATGAGTCCCTATCTCATAGCTTTGAAGTCTTTCAAAATTTTAAGTCATCAGTTGGAATGGTGTTATCCTGTTTTGTTTGACTATATCATAGTTGATGATATGAATAGATGTTTTGAAGAAAGCAAAACATTATGACAGCTATTGCTGATTTAATACCATCCTTCTTAGAAGTCCTACCATGCTTTTTTTGTTCTACTACCATTGGTTCTATCACATTGTGTCTTATTGGAATTTGAATATATGTGATAGTTCAAACAAATTTTTTTCTTTTTTATCAAAAATTAGATATTATAGTACCCATTGATCATTTTTTGTCATTTGGTTCAGAAAGCCCTGTAATTCTTTCACTGTATGCATGGCTTTATACTATTGTGTTATGTTTGATATTATTGTATTTGAAACTATGATCAACTATAGCAGAGTAAGAGATATATTGTTAGCTACTGTTGATGTCCAGTTGACTTAATGTAAAGTACTGTGTTGCCTATATTGTCCTGTTCTGATCTGCTCTGTACTGTCCCCTTTTGTTTTATTTTCTTTCAAATAAAAAAAAGGAAAAATAAAAGATTATACACATCAACCAAGTGGGATTTAATACAGGAATGCAGGAATGGTTTAACATATGCAAATCGATCAATGTAATACACCATATCAACAGATCCAAAAACAAAAATCATATTATCATCTCAGTAGATGCAGAAAATCTTTTTCATAATGTCAACACTTGTTTGTGATAAAAACCCTACAGAAACTAGGAATAGATGGTATCTACCTCAATTTCAAAAAGGCCATCTATGACAAACCAACAGCCAACATTATACCAAATGGCAAAAAACTGAAAGCTTTCACTCTAAAATCAGGAATAAGACAAGGAAGTCCACTATCACCACTCCTATACAATAGAGTTCTGGACATACTAGCCAGGGCAGACAAGAGACAGAAACAAATGGAATAAAGATAGGCAAAGAAGAAGATAAATTACAACATTTGCAAGGACATGATACTTTATATAGGAGACCCAAAAAACCTCCATTATAAAACTACTAGAGGTTATAAACAAATTCAGCAGTGTAGCTGTATACAAAGTCAACACCAAAAAATTAATAGCATTCCTGTACAAAAACAAAAAACTCATTAAGAGAGAATTATGGAAATATTACCTTTCACAATAGCATCTAAAAAAAGGAAATACCTAGGAATCAACCTAACTAAGAATGTATAAGTTCTATATGCTGAAAATTATGCTATGCTTAAAAAGGTGATTGAAGAGGATATTAGAAATTGGAAGGATATTCCTTGCTCTTGGTTAGGAAGAGCCAATATTATGAAAATGCCCATATTCCCAAATTGTTATACAGATTCAATGCAATCCCAATCAAAATACCATTAACAAACAAGCCTTTCAGATCTAGAGAAAACATTCCTAAAATTCATTTGGAACAGAAGAAACCTAGACTAGCAAAGGCAGTTCTGGGCAATAAAGGCAAAATAGGAGGCATCTTAATTCCTTACTTGAAATTATACTACAAAGCCACAGTAATAAAACCAGCAGCCACAGTAATAAAACCAGGTCCTTGCAAAGAAATAGACTTGAGGATCAATGGAACAGATTAGAAGTTGCAAACACTACTACAAAGACACTCAGCCACCTGATATTTAACAAAGATGCTAAACATGTTCAGTGGAAAAAGGGTAGCCTCTTTAACGGTGTTTGTAAAAGTTGGCTTTCTATATGCCTAACATTGAAGCTAGATACATGCCTATCACCATACACTAAAGTCAAAATGGATCAAGGATCTAAATATTAAAACAGAAACACTAAATCTGTTGGAGGACAAAGTAGTTAGAAATCTTGAAGACATAGGCATAGGCAGAGAATTCATGAACAATATGCAACTGCTGTGGGGAAAAAGGAACACTGCCACACTGTTGGTGGGAGTGTTGACTGGTGTAGCCACTATGGAAATCAATATGGAGATTCCTCAACAAACTAGAATCAGAAGTTCCATTCAATCTAGCTATTCCTCTCCTGGGTATCCCCCCCCAATAAATTGAAAAGATCATGCCACTGTGATATATGTGCACCCATGGTTATAGCGGCACAATTTGTAATAGCTAAATCTTGGAAACAACCAAGATGCTCATCAACTGCAGAGTGGATGAAAAAGATGTGGTATTTTTATACAATGGAATATTACTCAGGTATAAAAAGTATGTTTTTGAGGCCTTTATGGGTAAATGGAGGCAACTTTAGACTAGCCTCATAAGTGAAATAAATGTCTCACATTTGTATATAACACATTGTCTCTCTAGTGTAAAAAAATAATAAAACCTGGGTGATAAGATCCAAAATACTTAATAGATATTGTAAAAATGAAAGAGAAGGAAAGTGCTCTAAAGGATATAACTATATGGATGTTTAACTGTGTAAGATAGATGACCATTTTACTAAGTTTCTATTAGATCACTGAGCGGAAGAGTTTGCACTGTCAATGTTTGAGTGTCTAGCCACTTTCTATGCTTTGATTTTGTAACTTGAAAAGGTATTTCTAAGAGGACAATATCTAACTTACCTACTAGTAATTTCTTAGTGTTAATGTTTTCTTTGAATTTCTGTATTACTCTACCCTTTTTTACATTTTGTCTTGTTTCTCTTTCTTTTTCCTTTAATTTAAAAAAAAAAGAGGCTTCTTGTTGGAATGGTAAAAAGGAGGAAGGGAGGGAAGGATCCTCTGCTAATGTCTCTAGGCAGAGTTATGCTGCTGCTGATTTTCACTGAGACAGGCTTTCTGTGGAGAGGCTTCAGCCATTCTCTGCAGTCTTGGCCTCCCTGGAGAATGCCTGCGCTTTTCTTGGGAGTGATCTCCTTGAATGCAACCTCCTGCTGCGTGGAGCACATTCTTCAGCTTTCAACACTGACTTGGCCTGCTGATGCAAACTTTCTAGCCCCCAGCACTGGATTCTGCTGTGGATGCCAGGTCTTCTGCTGGATTCTTCAGATGTCTACATGAGCAGATGTCTTGCATCCTCTGTGTTTGTTTCTGGGGGCAGAGATTGTCAGCTAGTGGTGTAAATGTCTGTGGATTTCATTAAATCTGTCTCCCTTGCAAACACTAATATACTCACATAACCACAACACCATTGACTGCAAATATTTTGACTCCATGATATTTCCTTATGACCCTTTATAATCAACATCAGCTCACCTGTTTGTAATTTTATTTTAAAAATGAATCATATAATGTGCACTGTTTTGTGGATGCTTATGTTTGCTCAGTCCAATATTTTTAGATTAAAACCATTTTTTAAAAGTATAGTTATTATTTAATGTAAGTATTTATTTATTTATTTGGTACTAGGGACTGAACTCACAACCTCTTGCTTGCCAGGCAGGCACTTGTGCCGTAGTTTTATCCCAAACCGCTAAAATTGTAAATATTTAACATAGTATATTGAAAAGTTTTGTTAAGCATGATAAATATTAATTCACTTCTTTCTATATGCAACACAAAAAATTGTCTTTTGGCAATTTTCTAGGGATAGAATGAGAGAAGAGTGATTAAACTTGCTCTTTATTGTTGCAGAGTATATGATGAAACTGGTGGGCAGAAGATTCAGGGTAGGGAAAAATTGATGTTAGCTCAACAGATAATCACCTATTTTAGTTTCCCTTTTTCAGCCTAAGAGATTCTATCCATGTACCTTCAGATACCATCATATTTAATGGGAAAAGAGAATACACATCACTGCTGCAATTCCATGACTGTGTTATATCTCACAGGGACAGATTTGGTCCATAAGAAAGTTGTCTATTTCTATCAAGACTACAACACTCTATTTGACAAAATAGCTCATGTAAAAACTGAAGATAATGAGCATTCATCCAATAATTTGAACCCATAGTAAGAAATTCAAATCTTCATAAAAATGTTAATTATTTTGTAGCTGGCTTTTGTCATTCTATTAAATAACACTTGGCTGACACTGTTCATAGCTTTGCTCCTAAGGAACAAATAGTTTTCCTCTACTTTCAAAACGTGAGAAAGATTGTTACAGGACAAAGAGGTTTTCTTATTGTTGACTGTAATTTGTATACAAAGATGATAACACAGGAGTTTAACTTTGTTTAAAGGATGTGTAAGACATTATGCCTGTGTCCAGATTTTTCACTCCCACTAAAGGAATTGAAATATTTTTTTCCAAAACACAGGAGCATTCTTTATATCCTAATAAAGCAACTTTCAGGTGAATGATTTGATACATTGTTTATATATTTGTATTTTTTCAGTGAAATATTTAGCATAAGAAAAGAAGGAGATTAGGAGAAAGACATATAACTCAATTTTGAATATACTGAGATCAAGGTGTCTAGATTCACCCATGAAATTTTACTTAGTGGGAAGTGTCCAGGTGGCTTGATATCTGAAAGAAGATGCAGACAGACATGTATATTCTGAATCTTTGGTTTATAAATTGTAGTTAAAATTTGTGAGTGAGAAAAGGCTCAGGTCAGAATGCTGAAGGAGAGAGCATTAAAGATGAGTAAGAGGACAAAAAGCTATCACTGAGAATGAAAAGAAAAATTCTAAAGTTGAACAGAAAAGCATAATTTGAAAAATATGAATTGTACCAAAGAAAGTACTAGAAGATTATATTCTTTCTTATGATTCATGCAATATGTAAAAAGAAAACCAGTATGAATGGAAATGATGCCACTGAAATAACAATTCAGAGCACAGTGTCAAATTGCAGTAGAATGAGAAATATTTGGAGAATCTAATGCAAAAAATTGATATTTTTTAATGTCACAGTAAAAATACGCTGTGTATTTACAGACAAAATGAGATGACGAGTATATAACTTTTCTTCAAAAAATATGAATGAAAGATGGATGTTGAGATTTATATATCTGACATTTCTTAAACAACTTTTCACTAAAGAGTAATCTGAACTTCTCTATATGCAGAGAAAGAAGCTCACTATCTAGGATTACATGTACTTTCTTGGGCAATTTTGCCACAAAAATAAACAGTTAAGAAAACTTAAATAAAATAAAAATAAGTAGGAATAAAAAAGAAAACTTTTTTCTATAGCAGTCAATAACTTGAAGATACCTTAAGTTTATAATACAGAAATTTTTAAATAATTTTATTTAAAGGGAAAAACAAAACAAAACAAAACAAAGCAGAATAAAGGGTAGCAACAATACAGTATTCCAAGGAAAAAAAGAAAAGAACAACAACAAAAAAAACTAAGAAATTATTGTTTGACAAATTACATACTGACTTCTTGGAAATAGTTGTTCAATTTACAAAGTTAAAAGATGTAAAGTAGACATTCAAACAGTGAGACTGTTAACAGTTCTGCTCCACAACCTGACAAAAACAACAATATGGTCATCCATCTTACCCATGCAAGTATACATGCAATTATATCAAAAGAGTAGAATTAAACACAACAAAACAGAGCAAAGTGGATCACAAGAAAACAATGTAAGAGACCAAAATTTCAAAACCAGACAATTGGAGATATTCACTCTCTATCATATTCACTCTTGTTTTCTTCCAAATAGTTGTCTATATTGTCACATACAGGGAATTCACATGAAACAACCTAGTATGGAATTGATCTGAGCAGGATTAGGAGGGCATTTCAGGTCTTCAAGACCAGACATTAGGGAAGCCAAGAATGGCTTTCATAGTGTCTTATTCTCCTCAAAACAGCTGTCCATACCTTAATGTGTGTTGAACTTAAACAAGGCAAAACAAGCTAAGATCAATTTGAACAAAAGTGACAGTTTTGCTGCACTTCACATCATGACATTATGGAGTCAGCACTGGGTATTGTAGTGTCTCTTTTTCTTCAAAGTAGTTGTTCATTTCAACAAGTGTTATATAATTGGTTCTCATAAACTGTTTATAAGCTCTACACATGCATGAGACTCTACTTGTATATCTATCATTTCTGTATTAGCAGGAAAATCAAAACAAAGCAAGATAAAACAAAACAATTCCTAGAAAAGCATGAGGCAAAAAAGTCACATAAAACTGCAGTACAAGGTGATCTACAATGGTTACCATGGTGTCTCAGCAGTGTATAACAACATTAACAAAAATGAAGCATTGGAGATATTATAAGCCTTCAAAAGCAAGTAATAATCAAACCAGAGAGGGTATCTTAGTGAATCTTGTCATCTTCAGTGTAGTTGCCTGTAGACTTAGACTTGATGCTATCCACCATAACAGATTTAAATAAAATCAGTCAATACAAAGTAGCAATCTAACAAAACAAATTCAAATAAGATCAGTCATAATAAGACAGTGTAAGTTATAAAGGGCTTCAGATTAAGTTGATAGGAAAATTAGGGATGAATACCATAATATGTCCTCTTATTTTTGGGATAGCTGACCATGTCCTCAAGTCCAGTGTAAGTAGACAAACTGGAATAGCATGTAATCCATCCAAGCAGAGTGGTGAGAATAATGTAAATTTTAAATCTTGTTACCCCATTAACAGTATCCTCTGCCTCCCTTTTTTAGACAATTCCTCCCCTTTCACTCCCATGGGGTGCACTGCTTATTTTGTGTCCCACTGCCTCCCTATATAGAGCAGCTCAATGGACCCTGTCTGCTGATCTACTCTGCCTGTGTTTCTCTCTGTTAGTATTTCAAGGCCATCTATACTACAGATCATAGCCAATCTTCTCTGTCTCATTTCTGCTATTCTATTTTTCTGCCATTAATAGTCTATTTTTCTCTTCCACTCCACTGTCTGCCTCGTTCACTGAGGCCTCTCTGCCAATGTCCCTGAAATGCTCACATTCTTGTTCTCTCTCCCTAGAATGTCCTTCAGTATTTTTTGTAGGGTTGGACTGGTGGTCACAAATTCTCCTAGCTCCTCTTTGTCATGCATCTTTTTTCTCCATTAATTTCTATAGAGAGTTCTGCAGGATACACCAATCTGGGCTGGAGATTGCTCTCCTTCAGCGCTTGAATTACTTTACTCCAAGCGCTTCTTGAACTGATGTTCAGTGTCGAGAAGTCTGCCGTGATTTTGATGAGTTTTCCTTTATAGGTGATCTGTTTTTTTTCTCTGATGGCTTTTCAATATTCTGTTCTTATATTGAATTTCTGGGATCTTGATTATTATGTGTCTGGGTGTAGCTCTGTTTGGGTTGTAGGTTGCTGGAGTTCTGTATGCTTTATACCTCTGCGTATCATTTCTTTTTTCTATGCTTGGAAAATTTTCCTTAATAATTTCTGTGAATAGCCTTTGTAATTCCTCTGGTTGATTCCTGCTTCTTCCTTCACATACTTGATTCTTAAGTTATAGATCCTCTTGTCGTCCTCAAGCTTTTGTATGGTTACTGCCTGCTCTCTTGTTATTTTTAAGAGATCTTCCCTTTCATGACCCCACATTGCAAGCCTGTGTTCAATTTTTGATAGTCTAACTTTGGTTTCTTTCAAGCAGTTTTGCCAGCTTTCTATGGAATCTTTAGTTTCCTGATAATCTCTTTGAATTTGCTTCATGAATTCTAGTTTTTTTCCGAATTCTTCATTAAACTTTTCTCTCCATTTTTGTTCCTCCATTCTTCTGTCTGTGTCTTCTTGAGAGGTGCCCAGCCCTTCTTTTATTAATCTACTTATCTCTTATTTAATTTGAATTAATATTTCAGTTTTGTTCCCACTTACGAGGTCCTGAAGATATCTCTTTATGTCCGCTAACGCTGTGTTTGATGTTGCATTTTTGCTGCCCTCAGTCTCTTTTGTATTTACCTCTCCTGGATCAATGTTCTCAGTGTTGGGGGCTAGGAGTTGTTTCTTATTTCTCCCTTTCATCATGTTTTTGGCTCCTTCCATACAAGTGTACAGTGTAAAGCCCAGACCCTTTTCTTGTTGGTTAAGGCTCCTCTAGAGGGCACAGGCTAGGAGCTTTAGCCCTCTTCAATAGGTTATCAGAGATTAGAGTTCACCCACAGGCAGTGTGTGCTAGCTCCTCCCTTCGGGGCCAGTCAACCTTTGCAGGCCTTCACTGCGTCAGTGTGCACTGATCTCAGGGAAGTAACCGGGTCCCTGCCAGGGGCGTGGCCTAGTCCAAGCAGATTCCACCAATCCGCTCAGCGGGGGGAGCAACCAGCTGAAGCCACTTCCTTATAGAGTTAGGGCTGTCCTGCCCAAATCCAACATGTCCTCCAGTCGGTTTCCCCTTTCCCATGGGAGGGTCTTATTCCCATCACTCACCGCATGTTGATGCCAGTCCCCGTGAACTGCAGGGCTCCCCGAACTCTGACTTCAGCTCAGCTGCAGTGGGAATTCAAGGTGCCTCTGGGTAGGTTGAGTGCAGGGCCGGTCTGGGCCAGCTGCATGCAGGGCTGTTCAGCTCTGTGCTCTGGCGGCTCAAGCCAGTTGCTTTGGTGCAGATCGCTTGTTCAGGTCGGGCAGGAATTCAGGCGGCTCGAGGAGGGCACCATGCTAGCTGATCTTAGCTTCTTTAATGGTAGTCCCAGGACCTCATATTCGAGTGGTTTTTTGCACTTTAGTTTTTTCCTGGGTTGTGAGAGTCCATCTCTATCTGTTTGGGTCTTTCCAGGGTGTTTTATTCTGTTATTTGAGCTGTCTCTCTCAGAGAGGGTCTCTCTCCTGCTACCTACCAGTCCACCATCTTGTCTTCCTCTCTATAGTACAGAATTTTAAAAAATCAGAATGCATAAACTGTTCTAACAAGTAATCCTAAATCCAAGTGAGTTCATATAGTATGGTTGATTTTCCTCTTATTTCAGACAGTTATAATATTTTGCTATGGGATTTCTATTTAGCAACTCGGTTACAGTGTGGGCCTATCTAAAAAGTAAGGGAAAAGATTTAAAAAATCAGTATTTCTGTAGGTTTAGGGCAAAAATGTGAAGTGACATTTACTGTGCCTGGGTTGGCTCTGACTCATACCTCTGTCAAAGGCTCACTGACCTCCATTGTGGAAAAGAGCTGTCAGGATTGTGGAGCACCACTCAGACTGCTTCAGCACTCAGGGGCATCTAAGGACCCCTGAGGATGTGACCCTGCTTGTCTAGCACAGGTGCACAGTGGGACACAGTTATGTAACCCTGACTCAGCACAGGTAAATACACATGCGCTGATTATGGTGCTATACAAGAATGTAATTACAAGATAACAATCTGTGTGAGAATTATGCAGTAAAGATGCAGGCATCTAGTGCTCAGGCTCTGTGCTCTGCTCCATGCTGACTGCTGTTGTTGCTGCTGTCTTGCACACGTGTTCTTTAATCTTGGGACCCCACCTGTGGAAATCTCGCTGGAGCCCCCTCAGTAGACTGACAACTGGTGACATGCCAGAGAAGTCGGTGTCTGGCCTTGGGAAGTGCTATGTGAAATGGACACCACACAGCAAGTGATGCTTTCACTGTAGTGTCATGGCCCACATGAGGAACTGCTGACAGCACACGTGGGGACGTGATCCTGGAGAGTAGGTCAGCTGGCACATTTGGGTCAGGGGCAGCCCTTCTGGCCTTCATTGCAGATCACCAGATCTGTGGTCCTACGGATTCCTTGGTCAGGCTGGGAGATGTGGAAGTAAACTGCCAAGACAAGGTGAGATCCATAAAAACTGTGCCAGCAAAGAAGTACAAGGAGGGGGCTGCCCATACAAGTGGGGCTGCCCAGACAAGTGGAACTCTTCCCCAAGGACAGGTTGTGGGGCCTCTGAAGATCAGTCAGTGCCTGATCAGGATGGACCTGCTGGCCACCTGTGAAGCAGAAGAGCTAGATGGGCAGCCTTGGGATGTGTTACTGACTCGGTAGAGCCAGTTATGCCCTCCACAGCACTACTGGCTGAGAGACTGGGGATGGAAGCCAGAGCAGCCTTGCCCAAGTAGGAAGAGGTGGCAATTAGTCTCTTTTCACCCTGAGGTACCCAGGCAGGCTGAGGTACCCAGGTCTTGGGGTTCCCAAGAGACCAGAGATCACATGTGGAATTCAATATTCACTGGTACCCCCAAAAGTGTTCAGAATGTACCAGCTTTGGTGGATACCACAACTGATCCAACACTAATATATGGCAACCCAGACCATTTTGCAGGACCTACCACATGCAAAGAAGGGTATGGAGGCCACTAAATCATGGTCTGAAAGGCCCTGGTGTTTTGGGATATTAGGTGCTTGCCCCAAGCCTGGAGAATGTTTATGTTTCCCAGTTGCTGAATTCCTACTGAGAGTGGACACACTGACTGGTGCTTGCCTGGACACTGTGCAGGGAGAATACTAGTTGTGAACTTAAGTTGTAAAAACCATAGTCTGAGGCCATCTACACCATGCACCTCTGACTCTCCCACAGGCCATGTGAGTTTTTTGTGTGTGAAGCAGCATTGGCTACTTGGAGGACTTGAGGAGGTGGGACAGACTGTCTTGAAACTGGGAAAAGCAATGGTGATACACTCTTCTCTGAGCCATTCAGAATGACCCATCCAAAAGCCAATGGATGGTGTAAAGTCTTACTATGACACTGGCAATGAGGACCAATTTGCCTTTACATGGGAGGGCAAGCAATGGACCTTCCAGATATTGCC
Organism: Dolichotis patagonum; assembly: GCA_004027295.1. Lineage (NCBI taxonomy): Eukaryota > Metazoa > Chordata > Mammalia > Rodentia > Caviidae > Dolichotis > Dolichotis patagonum. The sequence continues at coordinate 10,904 of PVJX010008850.1, forward strand.
ACAGGCTACTTGCATAGCCCAACTTTGTGTGATGGCCTAGTGGCCAATTCACACTCTGTGGCTCTGTTTTGTATGGATGATATTATGATAACCTGGTTGTCTTGCAGATTTGAAAATCACCAGGTACAATCTGAAGGAGGCCTTGCTGTCACAGGCACTGTCCATTGACAAAGATGAGGTCTGGGGAACTGGCTCGTTGTCAAACTCTTCAGTGCTATGTGGTTGGGTAAGACCAGACCCGTGGCAGCTCATCGATTACAGGAATAGATGGTGTAGTGGTTGACTGATTGTGTCAACTTGAGACATTTAGAAGTTTAACTAAATGGGTTTAGCAATTTTACACCCAAGGGTGTAGAGGAAGACCCACCCTAGGGTGAGTCATCACCTGGAGGTGTAAAGGGGAAGAAGGAAGGACTAATGCATTCCATTCCTGGGAGAATCTCCAGTCTTCGCATTTGGTTGGACCTCATCTCCTGGCTTCCAGTGTAGACTCTTCAGCCTTCCAACACAGACTCTTCAGTCTTCCATTGTAGAGCCTTCAGCCTGTCGCAGACCCATCAGCCTGCTGCTGTGGACTTGCATGACCACTTCCATCATGGAAGGGACTGTGCTTTGTCCTCACTGGCGTAGATACATATTCTGGTTATGGCTTTGCCTTTGTTTCACATAATGCTTCTGCTAAAACTATCATCTGTGGACTCACAGAATGCCTTATCCACTGTCATGGAATTCCACATAGCATTGCCTCTGACCAAGGAACACATTTTACAGATAAAGAAGTGAGACAGTGGGCTCATGCTCACGGAATTCACTGGTCCTACCATGTCCCTCACCATCCAGAAGCAGCTGGATTGATGGAAAGATGGAATGGCTTTTTGAAGACACACTTACAATGCCAGCTAGGTGGCAACAGTTTGCAAGGTTTGGGATAAGGTATTTCAACAGGCTTTATATGCTTTAAATCAACGTCTGTTATATGGCACTGTGTTTCCCATAGCCAGGATTCATGGGTCCAGGAATCAAGGGGTAGAAGTAGGAATGGTACCACTCACCATTACCCCTAGTGCTCCACTAGCAAAATTTTTGCTTCCTGTCCCCCTGACTTCATATTCTGCTGGCCTAGATGTTTTGGTTCCAGAGGGAGGAAGGCTTATACCAGGATGCACAACAATGGTACCATTGAACTGGAAGCTAAGACTTCCCCCTGGTCATTTTGGTTTCCTCATGCCTCTGAGGAAACAAGCTAAAAAGGGAGTCACAGTGTTGTCAGGGGTGATTGACTCAGATTACCAAGGGAAAGCTGGACTCCTACTCCACAATGGAGGAAAGGAAGAATATACGTGGAGTGCAGGAGATTCCTTAGGGTGCCTTTTAGTACTACCATGCCCTGTCATTCAGGTCAATGGAAAATTACAGCAGCCTAATCAAGACAGAGTGACAAGTGGTGCAGAGCCTTCAGGAATGAAGGTGTGGGTCACTCCACCAGGAAAAGAACCAAGACCTGCTGAGGTGCTTGCTGAAGGCCAAGGGAACACAGAATGGGTAGTGGAAGAAGGAAGTTCTAAATACCACTACAACCTCGTGATCAGTTACAGAAAAGAGGATTATGATTAGCATTTCTCCCCAAATATGGTTCTAATGTAACATAATGTTAGACTTAATGCTGGTTTTTGGGAATTGTTAAAATTGTGTTATAATGTTAAGGTTATAAACTGATAGGAGTAAGCATCAACCAAACAAAAGTTACATTGTATATTCTGGTAGGGGAATTAGTGTGTTTCAGTTTGTACGAAGGACAGTTATAACATGTTAGGTGCAATTATATGCATGTCTGTGTATCTGGAACTAGTTTAATGAGATGTGTCTGGTTGCCAAATTGACAAGGAGTGGATTGTAGTGGTTGATAGATTGTGTCAACTTGAGACATTTAGAAGTTTAACTAAATGGGTTTAGCAATTCTACACCCAAGGGTGTAGAGGAAGACCCGCCCTAGGGTGGGTCATCACCTGGAGGTTTAAAAGGGAAGGAGGAAGGATGAATGCATTACATTCTTGGGAGAAGCTCCAATCTTCGCCTTTGGTTGGACCTCGTCTCCTGGCTTCCAGTGTAGACTCTTCAGCCTTCCATCTTAGAGCCTTCAGCCTTCTGTCACAGACCCATCAGCCTGCTGGTGTGGACTTGCATGAGACACTAAGGTGAACTCCAGGCCTAGGATTGAATCCTTCGGCCTCCAGTGTGTAGACGCCCTCTGCACGCTTCCTCATCTGACTCTGTGGCTGACCATCGTAAGCCAATCTTGTTGTTTCTTTTACATCTGTATATCTCGTGTTATTGCTGTTTTCTCTAGTAAAACCCTGACTAATACAGATGGTGTTACTGGGTTCTGGCAGACACCCCATACCTAGCTGCCCTACTGTGCCCTTTATACCAGATGATGAAAAAGGGCACAACATGGGGCTGGACGGACTCAGTGGAAGTCGCTTGCTGGATGACACAGTGGTAGCTGCTTTTGAGGACTCAGAGAGGGTGGCTGCACAGGTGCAAGTCCTGTGAGTCATTGACCCTACCCTGCCATTTATCTTGACCATCTGTGTGCGTGAGGATGGATTTGGCTAAGGCAAACCAAGGGAAGAAGAACCCTGTTGGGTTTTGGTCACAGCCATGGGAGTAAGCCAAGAACTAGCATTCCCTGACTGAAAAACAGCAGTGCTGCATGGTGCCCTGCATGGCTGTGTGGAAGCCCAGGGTGGGTATATGGCTGAGTACAGAGGTGGACAGTCCATTTGAGGAGTAGATGGCACAGGTGCCCACTCTACAATAGCAAGTCTCTTTCTCAGCTGGCCTTTTTCAGCAGCTGAGCAGGCAGCAGTTAGGGCAACCATGACGTACATGACCCAGGAACCCATCTGAGAGGATGGACTGCAGGACTTTATGCCTAGTCCCTATGCAAAAGAGAAAGAGGGCCCTCCAGCTGACACTGATTACACTGATGGGTCTGGCTGTGACCCAGTTGCACAATGGACAGCAGCTGCTGTCCAGCCCAGTACAGAAGAACTGTGATTTGAAGCCAGAACCGGCAGCGTAAGCCACTGGGCAGAGCTGTTGACAGTGTGATTGCTTGTGAAGCATGAAAAAGGCCCCTACCTGTGTGTAAGGACATTTGGGCCATCTCGAGAGGACTGATGCTCTGGCTGATGCCTTGGGCAGCTCAGGAGTGACAGGGTACCATCACTTGTGGGGTGCTGGCCTATGTGAGATGTGTGGGAGTGCAGCCATAAAGCTGAGCATGCAGGGTGAAGGATATGAGCCCCTCCTCTCAGCGGGAAATCACTTAGCAGATGCCCTGATGAGGCATTGCAGTAGCTGACAGCCAAGAATAGCATCCTACCAGAAAAACTGACCTCGGACTCTGCTAGGAACAGTGTCTGGCCAGAGATAGCATCATGCCAGAAATTGCGTTTGACTAGGGCCAGTATCTGACCAGGGCCAAGGATCATAAATTTAGTCCCCCAAGTTCAAACCCTTGCTCAACATATGGCCCAGTCCTTAAATGCGCGCCGGTCCTCAATGTTGTCCATGGATGAGACCTCTTAACTGAAGAAACGTGCCTTTCCAAAGCCACACGCTTCTTGATTTGTTAACTACAGGTACTTGTGCCCTGCTACATAGAGAATGTTATACACCCTCAGTCTTTGAGGGGTGGCAGGTGGGAACCACACAGACTGCTTCAAAGCTCAGGGGAGTCTAAGGATGCCTGAGGCTCTGACCCTAATTATCCAGCACAGGCGCACAGTGAGATACAGTTACATAACTGTGTCTTAGCACAGATAAACACACACACACTGGTTAGGGCACTGTGTAAGATTGTAGATATGAGATAACAGCCTGTGTACAAACTATAGGGTAAGGTCACAGGTATCTCTCGCTCTGCACTCTGCTCCCTCCATGCTGCCTGCTGCTGTTGCTGATGTCTTGCCTAGGTGCGTTCTTTAACCCTGGGACGTTACCTGTGAACCTCTACCTTGGGCCCCCTCGAGCAGGCTGCCAGGATGCACCCAGAAAGATACATGAGTAGAGTTCATTAAGAAAAGACAGACAGCATAATACACACTATGCAAAGGAGTTATCATAGAGCAAAAGCAGAAAACAGCTTTTATTGTAAAGCAAAAACAAACAGACCCCAGGTTAGTGAAGCTGGGAGAGGACCTGAAAAAGGTTTGTATCTCAGGACTTATACACTCAAAAATATGACTAAATCACTAAAATTATCAGTACAAACACCACAAAGACATTTTTAAAGGGTATGAGTATTTTGTTCTGGGGCAAGAAAATTCGGCAAATCTAAGGAGCCTTTGTTTGCAAAGCCTCCATTTGCTTGTGGCTTGGTACTTTGTGTCCTCTACTGAATCTTTCTGATTCCTTCTCTGGCTTGACTTTCTACTGGGTGCTGCTAACTCCCTTGACCAGAACCCTGCTCAAAGCCCCCCCACCACACACACATCCAGGCTCCCACATCTGATTTTCTTAACTGAGGCAATTTATGGCCTAGCTAACATCAGCTGTGGGTGTGTCCTGGAAGTACATTCTCCCCACAATGTATATTCATTAGATATTATTTCCTTGTCTCTTTTATCTCTTCTATCCTACCTCAATATCACTCCAATTTACATTTGATTGGATAAAACTCACTTACATGGTTCATCTGGACTGCAAGGACAATTATGACAGATAGTTCTGAGCCAAGTAAAGAAACTTTATCTAATACTAACATGAATCCCATCCAGAATGCCTCAATTACTCATAATGTTAACATCACAGAAAATATTTGTTAATAATCAATAAAGATTTTCAGACTAAGTTTCTTTTTGTGTTATATATCGAAAGATATTATGAATCTCATCACCTTTCTATTTCTCTTGTCTTACACTGCAATATAAGCCCCCAATATCTCTTGTGTGTAGTGTATTATTCCCCTTCTGTGGGAGATCAGAAAAGGAAGATTAAGGTCTAATTGGCCTCCTCTGCAGGCACTAAGAAAAAAGGCGGTGTGCAAGTGTGATGACACAGTAGGAAAAAGTCAAAACAGCTGAAATTCCATTCACCTGGACAAGTACCATGGACGGTGGGAGTCAGATGAATCCTGTGTAACTTGAATTGTTTGCACCCATGTCTAAGTGACGATAGCCAAGGTGGACCAGTCACTCAGAGCTCTATGCTGAAGGGAGACAAGAGCCTCCTGATCGTCCACATTTTAACCTAATTCTGTGTTTCTTTTTCAATTCCATTGCCCCTCAGCCAGGTACAAGCTCCCAGAATGGCTTCTACAGATAGGGACCTGGTCAAGGAAGTCCACCTGGGGGAAGAATCAGTGAGTCAGTGACAGCAGAGTGATGCTGGCTATGCAAAGCAAGCAAAAAGAAAAGGAACACAAATCCGTGTGCCACTGCGAGGGTTAGCATTTGAGGAAGCAGTCAGCCATCAGATACCACATTCCCAGGCAGCAGAGATTACTGTGCTGCAGGTGACTTTTGAGAATGCCCAGAAGAAATGTAAACAAGTTCTAAGGGCCTTTAAAGTGACTGAAACTCTTCAAAACTCTTTGAAAGTATGTCACATTGCTGGTACGGAAGGTCATAAATCCTCCTTGTTCACTCAAGCTAAGTTTGGGTTATGACTTTCAAAAATTACTGGGGGATGTTAATTGGTTTCATCCAAAATTAAGAGTGTCTATATAATAGCTAAACCATCTACATAAAACTTTGCAAGAAGATCTGGATTTGAATCCTCCTCACACCTTCACATTGGAGGAACCTGAAGAGGTATAACAAAAACTGCTTTTCAAATAGACAGGAGTTTTGAATTGCTGAATCATACTGCCTACTCCTCACTCTTCTAGTAGACTTTTTGGTCAAATGGTGACTAATAAACGCCAGCCTTTTGAAAGATTTTATCTTCCTAACCAGCTTCAAGAGCATGGGAGGAGAGAGAAGGCATAAGTGTTGTGGTGGTCCCCAGGCAGGAAAATGGTAGGGCCGGCTCACTCTGCAGGCATGGGGTGGTGTTTGCTTGGGTTTTCTCTGGGAGCAGACAACCTTGATATGCCCATGATATGCCTATAGAGAACACAATTCTGCTTTCCGCACTATTGAAGGATTTCCTTTAGACAACAACTGGAGAAGACTACCCAGGAAGCAGAGAGACCTACCTGAGACGAGAGTGCTGGAATGTCCTGAGGGCCCTTGTAAACAAAGCCCCTCTCTGTACGGTGTCTCTGACTGCCACTCACGACTACGCATCTTTTCAATCTGAGGAAGTTAGAATGGTCATCATCCATAACCCCCTCGTGGCAGTTAGGGGTGGTTTTTAGGGGGCAGTGAAGTTATTTATACTGTAGGTAGTCAGATAGGACTAGGTCCATAAAAAGAGTCAGTACTCATACATAACAACTATGGGTGGAATTATAACCCTTGAAGGCTCTAACTCAAGATGAAAGACAGGATAATTACCCTAACATGCCTGCCCTAGAGTAAATAAGCAGTGGTTGACATCCAGCCACTGTTACTGTAGAACGAAAGGGGGAGATGAGGGAAACCAGATAGGAAGATGAAGGTCTAACGGGCTTCCTCCGTGAGCACTAAGGGGAATTCAGTGTGCAGGGATGCTGACACACCGGGAACAGTAGAAGGAGGTGAGGCCCTTTTGTTCATCTGGGTAGGTACCACGGATGGTGGCGGGGTGGGGGGCGAGTCCAGTGTAACTCTAATCTCTCTCGCTGTGTCTGAATTAACACAGCCAATGTGTGCCAGTCCCTGTGGCAGGGAGACAAGAGACCCTGGCCCTCAACATTTTAACCTAATTCTGTGTCTCTTTGCTTTTCATTTTTGTCACCCCTTAGTCAAGACAAGGTTGTAGACTAGCTCCTATACCCTTCCCTGTTTTTCTCTCCCAAACATGGACCTTGCTACAGGTGGACTGTTTGCCACAAAGAATGAGAACCTCTTTTCTAAAATCACTCCCCACCGCCTATGGTTCTGCTCACAGTCCTCCTGTGGCGGTTCATACTGCTCCTTGGGGAGCCACTCGGACCCTTCAAAGCTCAGGGGCGGCTAACAACACTCGAGGACAGGACACGGCTTGTGCAGCACACGTGTGCGGTGGGATACAGTGAGGTACTGGGCATGGCACCACACAAGAATGTGCACAGGAGACAGCAATCTGCGCAAGGGTGAGAAACCGAAGGTGCAGGCCCCTCTCGCAGTGGCCTTTTGCTCCATGCCGCCTGCTGGTGCTCCCGTCTGGTTCTTGTGTTCTGCATCTCGGGACCTCACCTCCAAAGGCAGGGCCTGGTTGGCAAGGCTGTGCCCACGGCTGTGGCGTTTTGAGCTAAGTCTCCCTCCACAGCTCCCCTGTTCCCTCTCTGCTTCCTGTCTGCCACATTCCTTCCAGGCTGCTTCCAACGTGGAACCAGTATACTGAGGGCTGAAATCTCTCAACCTCTCTCCATTTTGCCCCGGCAGTGGAAAAGCTACTACAAAAGCTTTGGAGTTGCTGCTTCCTCTGTCTATAATAAGATCTGATCAAATAGTTCTGTAAGTTTTTATTGCATTATCTTAATTTATTCCTAAAAACTATTAATCCGTGGAGCCTTTCCTGACCATGCTATGTGCAGTAACTTCCCTGTGTATATCCTCCCATTGCTTCTCTTCACAAACAATACAGAGACTTATTTTGCTTAATAGCGCAAATCACCATGTGAAGTTTTCTTTATTTGCTTGTTATTTGATTACTGCCCATTTACCGCCATTACAGTACAATCTCCTTAACAGTAGGTAGCCAGGCAATTTTGCTCAAATTTTCTATCTTCAAAGTATAAACACAGTCACATAATTGATACTCAAAATATGTGCTGAGTGAATAACAATAATTGGAATATGTCAAGATAATTTTTAAAACATAAATTGTATTTATTTTTATTGTGAAATTTGTTTAGGGGTATAATCTTAATATTGCTGTCATAACAAACATATATGAAAATTATTTTCTTATTTAGCTCTCGATATCATGTATATATATTTTCCTGAAGTGCCCTTATCCTAGTAATATGGTTTTAAAAGAAGTATTATTGGATATTTTCATATATAAATAAATCAGATTTTATAAGAACACTTTATAGGTAAATTATTTTGGATTTAAAATGCATAAAAACATTTAAGGCAGATAGCTACAATTTGCATTCACATTGACTAAGGACAAACTCACTCTTAGGTATTTCTATACAATAGTAAATATAAATTCTTTTCTAGAAAAACTTTATATTCTTCACATATAATTATTAACATTAAATATTATGGTTATTAATATTAAGTATGAATACTTAGTATCATTAAAATTTTCTGCTAATGTTAATAAATTGTGTTACACTTTATAATACTGCATTTCATTTTCATTAATTCATTAAATTCATTAATTATAAATTTCAACCACAAATATTCTGTGCTAAAAATTTGTTAATTATATTTTCCTTAGTAATGAATTTTCATGAACTTAAAATTATAAAATATTGTTTCAGGTATATAAAGCTGAATTATAAAGAAATACTATAAATTAAATGCATAGAATGCATCAAATGTCAAAGTGTGACCTTGAATGATTATGTTATGACTGGTGTCAAAATGCAATGAGATAGACATTCAATTTAAAAATTATAAAACTAATAATATTTTTAAAATTTGAAGAATGGAGATACTGGAGGTGACATAAAATTTAATAAAATGAACCGGATTACAGATATTATCATGTTAAATAGTGTTGTAAATATTCATATAGATATAATTATTTGCAGATTAACAGAAAAAAAGACATCATTCATAAGAATACAAGACAATAGAAGTATTGTTAGAAATGAAAACTAATTATAGACTTCTATCACCAAATTTACTCCATTTTAATTGAACATAGACAAAATTTTAAACAAATCTTTAAAAACTTGACAGCTTTAATTGCAAGAAAACTGGAAAGCTAAACTATTTAATATTCTTCCCAACAAACAGACTGTCAGGCTCAGAGAGCTCTCCACGGGTGTTCTATCAATTTCATAATCTTGAATTCTAGAAAACATCATAGTGTTGAAAAATAATAAATGAAAGAGATTGTGAATATAATCATAAATGAGTGAATAAATTTTCAAGATCCTGGAATCAGAATAATGAGAAAAATAACTTATTTAAGATACAATGCCTGCGCTTAATTCAAGGGCTTCTGACTTCAAGCCAATTACTATTTTTTCACATGTAGATAGAAAGCATTTTGATTTATGTGCAAACAGAAGTGATTTCTCTGAAAATTATTCACCAACAGGAGGAAAATGATTTTGATAATCATGAAAAATTAGTAACATACAAGGGCATGGGCTTATTGAGTTTTCTAAAATATAAAAATAATTTTTTTCAAAATGACATTAACCAATGAATCTCATGAACAGATTAAAATAATTCTCACCATAAAGTGGTCTCTTCACAATGACCATTTTTGATAATAAATAATTGAAAACAAAATTATTCTGTTTGTAATTATCGGTTTAGTTTTTCATTTTATGTCATTTCCAATTTACTGATGAAAATGCAAAAATGATGCAGTTCGGTTACACCCTGTTAAATAACAGATGCCAGGTGTTACTGAAACACTTTTCACACATAATAATTATCTTCATGGCCCTGAAGCAAGGCCAGCAGACTGCTGTAGCTGCTGGTTTCAAACAGGAGCCAAAAGAGAATTCTTTCTGTGGTCTGTTGGCCATTTTAGAACTTTGGAAATGGAATGGTCAGTTCATCAGAAAGAAATAGCAGGTGATTGTGGGAGACTTTCTGCGGCCCGAAAGAGAGAGACCCTGGCACCTCGGGACCCACACCATACAGTTGACTCAGGGTGCTGGGAGAACAAGGAACTCCTCCCCTCTCTGGGGGGTGGCTGGGAGCCTGCCAGCATGCAGGCTGAGAATCAAACATCTCATGTTGTCCTGTGCCCTGTCCCCTGTGTTCCGCCCCTCCTGCTTAGCAAGTGGGAGCCAGTGAACTACACATCTTGTGAAAAGATTGGCTATGTTATTTAGTATAAGCTCCCATATGCAAAGATATGGACAACCATTTGGAAGAAAACAAGAGACAATATGACAGATAGTGAAGATCTCTGGTTGTCTAGCTTTGAAATTTATGCTTTCTTATATCCTGTTCTGTTTTGCTGTGTTTAATTTTACCCTCTTTAAAATAAAATTAAAAACAAACTTTATCACCAATAACCTTTTGCATGTCTACTGTCCCTCATGCAATACATAAAGACAAAGTTCTAAGTACACAGTGAAAGGACGCACTAGATTTGCATTTAAACTGCATTTAGTTATTCATTGAACTTTAGAACAGACATTTGCACTGCTGATTCTCAGGAAATTTTTCACATTGTCATAAGGAAATTGTCTCCAAAAAATCAAAGGGTTTGGAATATAGCTTATTGTAAAGGGCTTAGGTTCTAACTCCATTACTGAAAAAAAAAGTTTCATATAAAATTCTGGACCTAAGTTTTGTTTTGTTGTTTGGGAGGTTAGGTTTTTGGAGACAGTGTCTCTCTACTTACTCCAAGCTGGCTTTAAACTCACTGTGTAAGAGGGCCTGGCTTTGAACTTGTGATCCTCATGGCTGAGCCTCAGGAGAGATCTTAGAATTTTGTCTGTAAAAGCCACAAAGAGATGAAGCAAAATACAGATAGAATGATAGAAACTTGTCATGTGTCAAATTCAGGCACCATAATGTATGCCCCAAGAAAACTTAAAGATGGTTGTATACATGCCACACATGTGCACCCACATTCTTTGATTCACATCTACTTATATAGGTACAAATAAAAATAAAAATGTAAAAAAAATTATCTTTACCTACTGCATTAAATACACTAAGCATTGAAATTTCCATATAAACAACTAATATTTCTAACCAAAATTCTTACCAAATAACTTCAAATAGTTAAAAAACAAATAACAATGGATTAGAAATATCCACTGTAATTGAAACATGGCACAGGCTGGGGTAAAGAGCATTGGGACACAGGTTGAAATGTGGAGCACTCCTTGCCTAACAGAGCGACCAATTTGAGTCGGATTTTGTTATTTGCAGTGGAGCCTGTGTCTGGGTAAACTATGTGTGGAACAAATGAATAACCTGCTTAGGAGTGCTGAAGTTATTTTTCTGTGCATTGATTTGCAGTAACCATGAGAAAATAAAAGATAAGCGTAGGAATAATGTACATACATAGTTCCAGAAGCAGGAAGCACTTTCATTCCCAGCTCTGCTGTTCACTTCCTGTGTGACTTGATGAAAAAAAAATCTATCAGTTTGTGCCTCAGTTTCCTCACAGTTTTGAACAACCTTCCTTCTGATGGTTGAGAAATAATTTGTCCAAAAAATTGGGTTGAATGTAGATCATCCTCTGTGAACCTTTACAAGAATTTACTAAACCTGCATTCAGATTCTGTCTTCTTGCCACACTGCCTAATCTCAGGATGAAAATTTCCAGCTGATTCTGGTTTACTTATAGTTTGAAACTGTTTTACTACAACAGGCAAGATTGTTCAGCATTACCTGTATACAAGCCTTAGAACACCCTAACAAAACAACAGGATACTCAAGGAAACTTCCACAGAGTTATCTTCCTATGTAACAATTTAGGATAACATAAGTGAAAAATTTTTACAGGAAATATGTCACAGACAAATATCTGTGTGACTTTATCAGAACAGTCTTTACTGATGTGGCTTGGGAAAAGCAACCCTTTGTGGGGCGTGCTATTTTCCCAGGTCAGTTGTATTTCACTGCAAAGACACACAAAGAGACTGTCTGATAAAGCTCTAGGAAGAGCTATCAATATTTCTTGAGTTCTGCTCAGGAATCTTAATGCAGCAGAAGTTTTCCTATAGACAACCACATTTCAGACCCTTTGACAAAACCCACATTAAAAAAAATCATGTGATGTTCAAGAAATAGAGGTGACTTGAATAATTTAATAGCTACATATAGGCCTATGAAATATTTAAAGGGATAGTAGGTACAATGGGGCGTTTTACAGAGACTTTAGCTTGACATCAATTTCCTTGAACAGTTGGCTCCTTCACTATAGAGGCGGCTGATGTAATGTTGTAAAATGACAATTATGAGAAAGCCAGTAATCCTTTAACAAAAGTGAATCTAGCTTATTGACATCAGACCTTTAAAATAAAGGGAGAGAGTAAATAATTTAAGCTTCTTTTGGAATACTGAGCTGATTTTAAACAGTATTTTGAAGAACATCCCGTTCTTGGTACTTTTAAGTAAATTTGTTATGAGTAAGAACTGCTCAACCAGGATTGTGTTTCCTTCAAAAATATGACACCTTACTAAATCCCTTTGAAAACGAAAGAGAGGAAAGCAGGTGCACGGCCTCTTGCCTGTGCCGCTGTGTTTTGAGGAGTCGGTGCTCATCATTTATACACTGTGCTACACACCTGATCACACTGACAGTCAGCCAGATCTACATCAGAGGCACAGACTCTACTGGGGTCCTGCAGGAGGGGAGGGGCCCGCACCAGGGGGCTGTTTTGAGTTGCTTTTCTTAGTTGTAAATCTTTGCTTCAGGTACGCATAATATATATTAAAACTTTCTGTTAGATTCTACTTATCTATTCACCTTTACTTTTCTCTACTTTTTTTCAATACAACAGTACTATAATTAGACAAGGATTATTTTACCCAGTTTAAGTAAAGTAAATGTTTGAAATATCCCGCTTAAAATACAGCACCATGCCATTTTCCTGTGACAGTAGTTCTAAGCCTCCTTTGTTCAGTCTTGTTTTTGTAATACTACCTACTGAATTCTCACTTTTAAGTGGTAACACAAAATGAGGGAAAATGAAGAAGATGAAAAAAAGTAATAAAAAGAAGACGAGGCTTCTTTTCCCAACAATATTTTAGATAAATTAATCGCTGATGTTGAATTTCTACTTGACGTGCTTTATGTTCTTTTATCGGTTATGAAAATCTGCAATTTGCCCAAGACCGTATAGGGTTAATTCAGGAGAATGAACAGGCTTGCATTGATGGCATCTACCTCTGGCAAATACACGTGGAACGTTAGTAAAGTAAATACTTGCGTGGTAAAGACACTCCACTTTTCAGATAGAAAATTCATAATACTTTACAGTTTTGTATTACTTTCACATAAATAATTTAAACTTTTTTTTTTTGGTACCAGGAATTGAACTTACGACCTAGCGTTTATCAGGCAGGCACTTATGCTGCTGAGCTAAATCCCCAGCCCTACATAAATAATTTAATAGGAAATCTACTCTGCAAAGTCCTGTGAGAAAGATTTGGAAAGGAAAGGTGTATTCCAAGCAAAAGTAACTCAGCAAGCTAGTTACCATCTTAGTCACAGGGGACACAGAGACAAGCAAAACAAGAGACTGCCAGAACACAGCTAAAGGTGGGAGAAAAAACATATTTTGAGAGCTGTAACTCTGCTACCTAGATGCCCTCCCCAATGTCCCATACCCTCACCGATGAAGGCTGGTGGGAAAGGGGCGTCACTGTGAGCACGGTCTGGAGGGGACCTGTACATACATGTTCCCCCCTTGTCACTGCTGCTGCCTGCCTGCTTGTCATGAGCTCATGTCTTTCTGTGATGCGCTTCTGCCATGCCTTCCTGCCTTCGAGGCAACTGACTGTGGACTCAAAACTGCACAAACTGTGAAAGAAATTCTCTTTTGTTTAACTTTTGCTGTTGGGTATTTTGTCCCAGCAAGAAGAAAGTAACTAAGACACCTGCTTATATACAAATGGTAACAAAATATCTTTTAACTCAAGTTCATTGCAGTACAATAAACAAAAGTTATATGCATGTATGGTGTACTACATGATATTTTCAGTGTATATACAATATAAAATGATTACTACCGTCAAGCTAATTAATATTTCCTTCAATTTAGGTACTTTGTGTTATGTCTGGAAAATAAATTTGTTTTCTTTGTGATTTTCAATTATATTACATATTATTATAAACTGTTTCACCTATGCCATACAATAGATATGCAGAACTTTTTCCTGTTACATAACTGAAACTTTGTAGCCTTTGGCCACAGCGCATCTTGAATCTAGCCACTGCCATTCTATTTTCTGCTTTTGTGAGTTTCATTTTTAAAGATTCTATGTATAAGTGAACTATAAGGTATAGTTTGTCCTGTGTCTAGCATATTTTGTTAAGGTTTTGCTCAAGTTTTTGTATGCTTATGACTGAATATTATTTGTATATTTGCACTGTTTTCTTCATCCATTTAACTGCACTTTTTCAGTTTCTTTGTCAATATCTTGGCTATGGTGAGTGATTCCAGATTTCCCTGTTTACCAGTAATTTTACCTTTCAGTCTAGATTGGCTAAATTGGACAACTGCTACAATTTACAAATTATCCATTAACAGAATATCAAGAAAATCACTATGACCGTTTCGATCATGGTAAAATTACCACTGATAATGGAAACTGTTTCATGGGTGCACCCTCAATCGCAATCTGTCCTAAATGGCACTTGAAATGACATGCAGTCCACCCCAATCTCCATTTAGAACTGTACTTAATCTGGTCCTAGTGGCTTCCACATAACCTACACTGTGCTTCCTCATTCATAAAACCTTGTTTTTATTGCAGTATTTAATAGAAGACAATGTTTAGTTAAAATTCCCCAATTTTCACATGTTTCATGAATTTGGTTACTTAGCTGAGTTTCTTTCTTTCTGTTGTCATATCTACCCTTGTTCCTGACTTACATGCATTTTGAGGACATGAGTTGGGCATTAATCACTATCAAATATTACTGCAGTTTCCATCGTACTGCAGTATGATTGTGGTACTTGAAACAAGTTCCTAGATTCATATGGTCTTTTCTCTGCTCATTGACATTTCCAAGTTTGCTTTGTTAGTATTTGAAATCTCCATGAGAAGACAATCTATAGACATAGCTGCACCAATACTGAACATTAGATATAAGTAATGATGTAAGAATGCATGACTAAAAAGAACTTCACAGTAGACTTATCTCACACGAAGTAGAGCTATTTTTCAAAAAATACTACAGAAGTATTCTTAATTTGGACTTTAACTTTAACATATTTATATATCTATCTATATAATAGATATTTTCAACTTCAATTAAATGTTAATATTGTGAAAATTTATAAAGTTAAAAAAAACTCTACTTAGAATTCTATAACCTAAAAAAGGCATACTGACTATATTTTAAAATACAAAGTTGATGTAGCTAATGGAAACAAGCCAATATATTATAAGTGATTTTTAATAATTTTAACAGAGCAAAAGTCCTTTTGTATGTGTATGTATGTGTGACTATGTGTAGGAGAATGTGTTCATGTTGCATGTAAAATAAACCATTGATTTTGCTTTTGCAATTTTTGATTTTGAAAAGGACTAAGAATGCTAGAAATAAAAGTAAAAAATCTTGTTTTTGACTTTGGTTAACATGAATCAGAATTATAAGTTTATCAGCATCATTTGAACATATACTGAGTTACTGCTGAGAATATCAAAGTCTATGACATTTAATGGGTGATATGAGCAGTGAGTCTGTTTCATTAAGAAGATAAATCACCCCAGGAAAGTTTTCCCCATCAGTATATGCTCTTTTTCATTGTCTTCAGCTTTCCTGCTTCATTAATTGAAATTAGTATTTTTGTAGAAATTTCATATTTTATTAAAATACATCTAAATAAAGTAGTATCTACAATTTAAGTGTCATTAGATCTCAACTTTAATCTCAGCTCTATCTCCTAATTCATTTTAATTCTCTGTTCCAGAAAAAACTAGTCTCTGTGTTTAAGAGAACAGAAATCTATATTTTCCAGAACCTGATTTCTAAGACCAAAGAAGAAATGCAGAAATGTCCAGGATTGCACAGCATGCAATTTGCTGGGAGACTTACTGTGTGGGGAACCCTGGAACAAGAGATCAATCACACAGCCAGGCTGCAGAAGGCCAGCCTCAAGAACACTGAGCACCCATGGCAAGTCACATGGATAAACGCTTAGGTGGGGGGGTTTCTCTTGGCATTCAGCCTTCTGAGTGAGTAAGTAAATGCACTGGAAACTCTGGGGCCTCCTCTTCCTCCTCCTTCCTTCCTGCTTCTTTGATTAGGAGAGGGACTTCATCTGGCTTCAGCTTTCCCTGTTCTTACCCTTGTCATTTTTTCCCCATTTTCTCACTATCCTCCACCCAGGAACTTCAAAAGTGTGCAGGACACAGCATTACTAACTGCACCGTGGCTGATGATGTCAGCGAGATCAAGCAGATCTTTGCACTTCGGGTCAGCATAGGGATGTATTATAGCTCAGGATGAAAGGGATTTAATCCAAGCTGCAATGACAATAAATGACTTTGACCTTGAAAGAAGTTGTGAAGAAGTTCCCACAGTTTATCTTTATCAAAAACTCTGGCGATGCTTTCTTCTGTTATACATTATTTGTTTCAATTGTGCTATTTTTCCTCTGCAAAATTCTCCCTCACACCAAATCCATGCACCTATCTTTTCACTTCCCTATTAATTTATGTCTATCTATTTTCAGTTTTGAAATTATTTATTGTGAACTACTGACAGATGATTAACACTGAGCCATCTCCCAAAAGAAGGTTTAAATCTTTTCTAAGCAAGACATTTTAAAAAATCCACTCAACTATATTTGCTATTCATCACAAATAGGTAAAGTTTTCTTTGTCTACAAGAGGTCAGCATAATTTTTTTAATAAAAAGTTCTATTTTTGTCTTTGGTTAACATGACACTTGTGTAAACATTCAAATTAAAAACAATTGTATTGTTATATTAATTATATTAATAATTTTAGTGACAATTCTTTATAAATGTATTCTTTCCTAGAAGGAGAGAAATTAGGAGAGAAATGTAAAAGAGAGTCTACTAAAAGATAATAGGAATGGCTTAAGAGGAAGTAGTGAAAGAAATACTGAACATATCTAAAGGAGACACAGTTAAAACATTAGAGGAACAAAGCAAAAAGAATCCCTGAATGAACAGTATAAAAAATGAAGAGAATGCATGAAGCAGATTCAAAGAGACATACAGCAAATCAAAAATTCTACTGAAAGTTTCGAAAGCCACCTCAATAAAAGTGAAGATAGAATTTCAGGCATCAAAATGAGATGGTAACTAGTGAACAGAAAAGGAAATATCATTTAAAAATAACAAGGAATCAGGAAATAGCAATTCAACAGCTTCAAGATGATGCAAAGAAAAACAACATAAGATTAATAGGGATAAATAAAAAAGAAGGGGACACCCCAAATGATATCAAGAGGATGTTTACAGAAGTAATAGCTGAAAATTTCCCAAACATGAGAAAGGAAACTGACATATGGATTAGTGAAGCATATCATACTCCAAATAGCCATAACAAAAATAAAACTATACCCAGAAATATAATAACCACCATTGCCCAAAACAACATAAGAAGAGTACATTAAAAGCTGTTAGAAAAGACAGATCACCTACAAAGTAAAACCTATCAGAATTATAGCAGACTTCTCAACACAAACAATGAAGTCAAGAAGAGCATGGAGTGAAGTATTTCAGATCGTAAAGGAAAACCATTTTCAACCCAGACTGATGTACCCTGCAAAACTGTCTTTCAAAATTGATGGAGAAATAAGATACTTCCATGACAAAGAACAGCTGAAGAACTTCAGTATCACCAATCCAACCCTACAAAGAATACTGAAAGACATTCTAGATACACATAGGTAAAAACCACTAAGCAAGACAGACAAAAAGAATGGAAAGCTAAAGATACAACAGCAGAAAGATAACATGTGAAAAATAAACCAATATATAACAGTTAAAACCATTAATGTAAATGTCCTCAATTTACCAATTAAAAGAAACAGACTGGCAAAATGGATCAAGAAACAATATTTAACCATATGCTTTCTATAAGAAACCCTTCAAACCCAGAAGGAAACTCATAGACTGGAAGTCAAAGGATCGAAAACAATACTTCATGCAACAGGAACCCCCTAAAAAGCAAGGGCAGCTATTCTGTTTGCAAATAATGTGACCTTCAAAGCAAGAATGATTCAAAGAGATAAAGAAAATCACTACATACTAGTTAGGGGAAAACTTCAAGAGGAAGAGATAACAATCTTAAATATGCATGCACTAAATTCCAGAGCACTTCTCTATACAAAGCAAGTATTACCAGAAATGAAAAATCAAATAAGCAGTAACATCAATATAACAGGAGACTTTACCATGCCATTGACACAAAGGGACACATCAACTAGACAGAAAATCAGCAAAGAAATAACAGACCTGAATCACACCGGTGAACAAATGGACTTGGTAGACATATACAGAGTGTTCCTTCCCAAAACATCAGAATATACATTCTTTTCAGCAATACATAGGACATTCTCTAAAATAGACCATATACTAGCCCATAGAACATTTAAGTAAATGCAAAAGAATTGAAATTATCCCATGCAAGTTATCAGATCATAGCACCGTGAAACTACCACAAACACACAGAAATTGAATAATACACTTGTGAGCAATCAGTGGGTCACAGAAGAAATTAAAGAAGAAATTAAACAATATCTACAACCAAAAGAAAATACAAATACAACTTACCAGAATCTGTGGGATTCAATGAAAGCAATCCTCAGAGGAAAATTTATTGCACTGAGTTTCCACATCAGGAAAACAGAATGAACACAAATAAATGACCTGATACTACACTTCAAACATCTAGAAAAAGAAAAGAAGGCCAAGCCCAAAACCAAAAAAGGGAGGAAATTATAAAAATCAGAGCAGCAATTAATGCAATAGAGACTAAGAAAACAATACAAAGAATCAATGAATTAAAGAGTTGGTTCTTTGAAAGAATAAATAGAATTGATAAGCCCCTAGCCAATCTTATTTTAAAAAGGAAAGAAAAACTCAAATTCATGCAATAAGAAATGAAAATGGTGAAATCATTACAAACTGTAGAAATACAGAAGATCATCAACACCAATTTTGAAAACCCCTACTCTCAAAGGTTCAATAACACAGAAGAAATGGACAGATTCCTAGAAACATACGAACTACCAAAGCTGGGTCAAGAAGATGTAAAACTGCCAAATAACCCAATTTATATTAATGAAATTCAAAATGTAAGTAAGTCTTTGTCAAGAATGAAGAGTCCAAGCCCAGACGGATTCACTGAGAAAATCTACAAGATAAACAAAGAAGACTTAAATCTGACACTGCTCAAACTCTTCAATTAAATCAAAAGGGAAGCAATGCTTCCTAAGTCATTCCTGGAAGCAAATATGACTCTATTACCAAAACCTGAGAAAGACCCAACTGAAAAAGAGAGCTATAGGCCAATCTCCCTAATGAACCGAGATGCAAGAATTCTCAATAAAATATTGGCAAACAGGATGTAGCAAATCATCAAGAAGATTATACACCACGACAAAGTAGGATTCATTCCAGGAATGCAAGAATGGATACGTAAATCAATAAATGTAATCCACAATATCAGTAAAGCCAAAAGTAAGAATCACATGATCATCTCTATAGATGCAGAAACAGCTTTTGCTAAGGTCCAAAAATCATTCATGATAAAAACTTTACAGAGAATTGGAATAGATGGTCTTTACTTTAATATGATAAAGGCCATCTATGACAAACTAACAACCAGCATCATAGCAAATGGTCAAAAACTGAAAGCCTTTACCTTTAAATCAGGCACAAGACAAGGACGTCCCTTATCACTGCTCCTATTCAACATAGTACTGGAAATACTAGCCAGAGCAATTAGATAAGAGAGAGAAGTAAAAGGAGTGAAGATAGCAAAAGAGGAAGTTAAATTATCATTATTGGAAGATGACATGATACTCTACATAGAAGACCCCCAAAACTCCATTGAAAGACTCCTAGATATAATAAATAAATTCAGCAATGTAGCTGGATACAAAGTCAATACTCAAAAATCAATAGCATTCCTTTACACTCACAACAAAATCACTGAGAGAGAAATAAATGAAGCCACACCCTTCACACTAGCATCCAAAAAAATGAAATACTTAGGAATTAATCTCACGGAAGAAGTAAAAGACCTATACAGCAAAAATTATAATACCCTGAATATAGAAATTGAAGAAGACCTCAGAAAATGGAAAGACATTGCTTGCTCATGGATAGGAAGAACAAACATTGTGAAAATGGCCATTCTCCCAAAATTTTTATATAGAGTCAATACAATCTCAATGAAAATACCACTAACATACCTCATAATTCTAGAGAAACCACTCCTAAAAATCATATGGAACCAGAAGAGACCTAGAATAACAAAGGCAACTCTAAGCAGCAATAGCAAGGCAGGAGGCATCACAATCCATGCCTTGAAGTTATACTACAAAGCTACTTAATAAAATCAATATGGTACTGGAATAAAAACAGACCTGAAGATCAATGGAATAGATTGGAATATACAAACACAAGCACAAACACACTCAACCACCTTATCTTTGATAAACGGGCCAGACATGTTTGCTGGAAGAATGATAGTCTGTTCAATAAATGGTGCTGGAAAAAATTGGCTATCTATAAGCCAAAAACTAAAAGTAGACCCATGCTTATTACCATGTACTAAACTGAAATGTAAATGGATCAAAGATATACATATTAAAAGAGAAACACTAAATCTGTTAGAAGACAAAGTCTATAGAAAACTTGAAGACATAGGGGTAGGTAGAGAATTCATGAACAAGAATCAAACCACATGGGAAATACTTCCCAGAATCAATAACTTGGATCACATCTTATTAAAGAGTATCTGCATGTCAATAGAAGTCTCCAGAATAGTGAAAAGAAAACCCAAAAACTAAGAAAATAATCTTACTGAACTGTCCCTCAGACAAAGGACTTTTGTCTAGAACTTATTAAGAATTAAAAAAAATCAGACCCTCGAAATTCAAAGACCCAATCAATAATGGGCATCTGAGATGAATACACAGTTCTCAGATGAAGAAATATGAATGGCAAATAAATACATGAAAAAATGTTCATCGTCATTAGTCATGAGAGAAATGCAAATTAAAACCACACTGAGATTCCATCTCACTCCAGAAAGAATGGCCAAGATAGAAAACACTACCAACAACAAGTGTTGGAGAGGCTGTGGGGAAAAAGGAACTCTTCTGCACTGTTGCTGGGAATGTGCAATCACTGTGGAAGTCAGTCTGGAGATTTCTCAAAGAGCTTGGTTTGGAAGTCCTATTTGACCCAGCTATTCCACTTTTGAGCATATTTCCAGGAGAACTGGAAATATCATACCACAGTGATATATGCGCACCCATGTTTATAGCAGCGCAGTTTGTAATAGCCAGATCTTGGAAACAACCTAAGTGTCCATCTACTGAGGAATGGATAAAAAAGATATGTTTTTTTTTATACAATGGAGTTCTACTCAGCTATAAGGAATGATCACATTGAGATATTTATTAAAAAATTGGATGCAACTTAAGACCATACTCATAAGCAAAATAAATCAAACTCACATGAATAACTACCGTATAGTCTCCCTAGTATAAGAAATGGTAAGAGCACATAAGATTTTAGGGTAATCATTATTCCCCATTACATTGCTTTGAAGCCTTATAATGTTTTCATTCCTTAGTTGGAGTGGTTTTATTCTGTTTTGTTTGATTTTATTATGTGTGATGGTATGAACAGCTATTTTGAAAAATCAAGACATTATGGCAGCCATTGCTGAATTAATATTATCTTGCTTTGAAGTCCTACCATGTTTTTATTCTTCTATTACCATTGGTTCTATCATGTTGTGTCTTATTGGATTTTCATGTGTGTGATAGTATAAACAAAGTTTTTATGGTAAATGAGATATTATAGCAGCCATTGTTCATTTTCTGTTATTTGGTGCAGAATGCCCTGTAAAACTTTCATTCTCTTGAATGGTTTTATATTATTTTGTTTTGTTTGATATTATTGTGTGTGAAGCTACGCTCAACTATTTCAAAGAAAGAGACGTTATGATAGATACTGTTAATGTCCAATTGTCTTGTTGTGAAGTGCTGTGTTGCTTACATCGTTCAGTTCTGATCTGCTTTTCTCTGTCCTCTTTTGTTTTATTCTCTTTAAAATAAAATTTAAAAAAAAATATAGAGGGAAAGCTATAAAATTAATTGCTTCAATAAAATTTCTGAAAAATATTTTTGCAAACTAGTTACTATTGAGTCCAATATTAATGATTTATCATTAATTTTTAAATATCTTGTGATTCATATCTAACCATATGTGTGATTTCCACATTTTGTGTTTGCTTTTCCATATGGACAGCACACATCTAGAGATTGTATGAGTATGTTCTCCATTAGCTTTAATGCTTTTAACACATTTTGTCTTTTTAGCAAGGAACAAGGAATATTTTGGCAAAGATGTTTCAAGTAATGAATCATTAAGTTTAATAAGCAGAGGTTACTTATTTCCGAAGATATTTATTTGTCATTATGAAGAGTTACAAAGGCATTTTTATTTAATCATGTTTAATATTCACTGTATATTATATTCATTGCTTATATAATTTTTGAACATCTAGTCTCTGAGTTTCCCAAAGATGTAAATTTATTTTGTCATTTTATTATTCTAAATGTTAACCATAAGTGTAAAGTTTATATAACTTTTTTTTTTTTTTTGGGTACCGGGGATCGAACTCGTGACCTCGCGCTTGCCAGGCAGGCACTTAAACCACTGAGCTAAATCCCCGGCCCAAGTTTATATAACTTTAATTTCTTTAAAGAAAGCTGACTAAAGTGGTGTATAAATGTCAGAATAGGTGCTCCCTTCAGCAGTACATATACTAAAGAATGTCAGAATAGTTAAGCTACAATTTTTAGACGAAGAAAAAATATTAGCAGCGGAGGGATATAAAGACAAAGTCATTGACAAATGAATAGAGACCAGATGTACAAAAAGATAACTTTGGTGTGTTCCAATCCTAGAAGTCTGTGTGTCAGAAGAAAAGGCTTAATACAGTTTTGAAATTTGTTCCACAAGAAAAAGGATACAGTTTTGATATTCTGAATGGTTACTATGATAGACTAAAATCAATGTGATATATTAATTTGCCATAGGTGAATTTACATATAATACATTGCATGTTAATGATATTTATTTTTCACAGCTCTCACTTCTATGTTACAATAATGCCTTCCACAAAATATATATGTATATATATAATATTTTATCATCAATCAAATGATATATCAATCTCATTGATGTATCCCTTAAAGATTAATGACTATAATCAGTCATTACACAATGCATTATATTAATCATTATATAAATTTTGCTAAAGGCCAGGGTAGCTTAATAAGGACAGTATTGGACATTCATAAACGGTTTTCACAAAGATTGCCACAGTAAATTTCTGAAGCAGAGTCAGGCAACAGAGAATGTCTGTGAATTTCAGGTGGAGAATTAGGCAATGGAAAGGTAACATGTTTTCAAATCATGAGATAATAGGAATGCTATTTGCAATATTATTAAGTTCAGTCTCCCACTGAGGAAAGGGAAGTCTATGGAAGTTAAGCAACTCTTTCAAAATTCTTCATATTGAGATTATGAACCATATCAAGCTTCAGGTCATGACACAAATGTAAAGGAAACTCAGAGTGTGACATGGTGGTCATTTCCTCAAACAGTTTAAGAAGGAAATTATGAACTGAAAACATAGAAACACTAACAGCACAGAGTTTAAAATATTAACATGTTCAACACATCATTTCATTCAAAATATTGCTTAAAGAATGAAAATTAAAGGAAAATAATTATGCAATGTTTGTTGAGAAAGCACATGTTTAAAAAGCAAGAATAATGTTTCACTGAACAGACACCCAAAGGTTTCATTTTTTTATAGATTTTGAGAATTTTATCCCATTCCACAGGTTTTCCTTTTATAGACTCAGTATTTTAGTAATAGCCAATTGACTCTCAGAGATTCAGTTATCAAAAGCTACAGTGTCATTTCTTTCACTGATCTCTGGAAAGACAAGCTGTCAAACTGACCGTTTCTGTTACTGGCCAGCAGGAAGAAATCACTTAAAAGTATTTTAAACTTACCTTCCATTTAAAAACATTATTTCACTTTTAGTTTTAAACTAAAAGAAAGAGTTGTCTTTGTTCTTGACTTCCTGCACCTTATACCTATTATAGTAGAGATCATCATTTAACAAAACATTTATGTTTTCATCATGTAACTTTTAATTCATGAATACACTTCTCTAAATGCTTTTACTCCTTTCTTATAAATCCTGTCCCAGTCTCAGCCAAATATGCAAATGGCATTTCAGAGCTCATGCTCAAACTATAAAACAGGAAGTCAATTTCCAATTTTGCAAATAATTTAAGGGTCAAAAGGTAGAATAATGAATACTATTCTGTGAAGGGTTGACACAGGTTGAGTTTTCCACAATAAGAACAAACAGGTATAATTACACCCTGCAACTTAGTCTTTTTTCCTTTAACCTTTGGGAGTCATTTAGTAATATTTTAAAACTTATGTTGCCTGAGGTAAAATTTAAGTCACAAAAGTAAGTCATAATATTCAAATAATACAGCTTTTTACTTTTGTGTGATTTATAATATACATGCATCCAACTTATGTAATGTATTAGATAAGAGGTAAGATTTCATGCTAACTGTACAGTTTACTTCATGTATCTTCAATGGAGTATAGAAACTGACTGTAGAGAGCAGACAAGCTGCCAGTAATTTCTTCACGACGTCTCCAGAAACTATCCTTATTTTCCACTTAAGCTTCCAAACCAATTATACTTGTTTTGCCCTCATGTAGAAGCCTCAGGTGTTATATTTAAGTTTATTCTGCTTCCAACATTTCACATTCGCTTTACCATTGTTACCTCCATCAATATCACAATATCTTACACTTTGAAGTACTTCAGAATTAGGAAAGTATAAAGTGTTATTCTTTATTTTTGCTGAAAGTCATTAAATCATTTAAATGACCTTCACTGAAAATATGATTATAAAGATGATTTAGTCCATTTTCTGTTGTTAAGAACAATACAGACTGGTAAATTTATGAAAGAAAGAGGACTATTTGAGCTCACATTCTAGAAGTGCAAAATTGAGAACAATGGGCTTCATCCTGCTGGAGTCCCGATACTACTCAGGGCATCACATGTCAAGAGCTGACATGGATGGCCCCCCAAGCCTCATGCAGTAATGGAGGTGGCTGAGTCTAGCATTTGTGATTGGCTCATTACCTAGCACTGGGATTACTGGTGTCAGTGCTGCACCTGCCCAGGGGTGAGTAGCTGACATACATTATGAAGGAGGGAAGGAGGCAGGCTTTCCCCTTTTGCTCTTGTTGCTTGTGGCCACCATCAATGGCTGCCCCTCAGCCACACCACCCTGCCTTGGAGCAAGCTGAGTAAGGACTGAAACCTCCAAAAACTGTAAGCTAAATAAACCTTTCCTTACATAATTTTGAGTATCAAGTATTTTGTCTCAAGAGAAAAGTAACCAAGACAACGTTTATATGCCTCTACTGGTCTTTTAACTTCATATAAAGAAAGAATCAATTGTTATCAGTTACACTAACTATTCAGTCTTAATAACTTCCCAAAAGCTCTGTGAGCACCATCATAGGAGTAGGTATACAGTGTTAATATTTCATGGTAGAAATTATATTTTAACACATGAAACCTTGGGAGACACACTGAAACCATATCCAATTCATAGCAGAAGCAATGCTAACTTTTGATATTTGGCCCATCATTTTCCTGTGATTTCTATCATAAACTGAGCTAAGTATGCTGTAATTTTATATAATATTTGTGACATGCTATCAACTGATACATCAAGAAGCATAAAACAATTGAATTATGATGCTACCATAATGCAATACACCTTAAATAGGAATCCAACCATTAAAAGTTCTTTGAATATTTGTCAACATTAATCACTATATATGATGGTTTAGCAATACAATATTTTTATAAAACAGCTGTATTGAAATTAAAAAAATCATTTTGTTTACTCTTTTAAAGGTACAATTAGACAGTGTTTAATGTGTTTTAGGTTCTACAACCACAATGAACGGCATTCTCCCAAAACCTTGAATGAACAACAAGACAAATTATTTTCTAGAGCTTCTAGAATAAAGCATAGCCTGTCAACTTTTTGGCTCACAAAACTAGAACCACTGAACTACAGAAATATAAGCAAATATCTGTGCTGTTATCAGACAATAATTTGTGTAATGTATTACAGCAGAACAGAGATAGAAAAAATAACAGAGCATAGGACATAGTGTGCAGGGTTAGGGTCCCAAAGAGTTCACTCGACCCTCCTGAAATAAGTAGAATAATAAATATATCATAAAGTTATAACCCAGTTCCACGTATTGGGTCATAGATGGCCATGCCATACTTTTCTAATCAAAGCACATGTACTTTAGCATCATGGTAGTCAGTCCTTTGTGTGTCTCAGGAGCTGTGCTGGGGGATACAGGAAGCAATCTTTGTGTTCACTCACTTGATGCAATGAATGACAAGATCTATACACATATATCAGATAACAAGATTTTTTTAAAATTTTATTTAAGGAGAAAAAAAAGGAATACAGAAAAACGGGTAGAAACAATACAAAACCTCAAAAAAAAAACATAAATCACTAGTTGACAAACCACATACTGTCCTCCCTGAAATAGCTGTTCATGTTACAAAATTAAGGCATACAAAGTGAACACACAGTGAGGCTGCAAACAGAAAAAAAAGGATGGAATAAAGCCAATTGAGACAGTATAGTGAAATTGGCACAGAACATCACAGTAGGTCACCAGGACAACAGTAACAGGCAACATTGTATACCTCGTTGTCTTCACAATAGTTGTTCTTCTACTAGGTACAGCAAAATCAAAGAAATACACATTATAGAACACATCAACACAGGGTATTGAATAGAGCAACACCGTTAATCAGGACAAAGCAAAACGGCGATAAAAATATCTGCCTTCAGAGATAGTAGAAGGAAACTCCTCTGACTTGCTGTACCAAATATGGTCACCTCCTAAGAGATACCCAGATCCCTGAATCCCAATTGTTAACTGGGGGGTGGGGTATGTTTGGTCCGGAGCACGAGCTTAGAACCAAATATAGACATATATCAAAGTGCAAATGGGTAAGTTTTACCCATGTTATCTACCATGTTACATTTTTGTATATTTATAATTTTCTTATTAAATGTTTCCATTTGATTATTTTTTGCAGAATTAGACCAAACCAGTACAGTGTCACGTAAAAATCTACTCTTACACCAGGATTATGTCAGTCAATGAAGTTAGCAATGTATGACAAAGAGAGATATACAAAATGAAGACTGATTCATATGAGGAAGAAAACAGCAATGTAAATAGTACTCTTCTAGTCAAAATGCTACAAAATGGTCACATATACATGAACAATTCAATGTTATGACTAAGTCAGAAAATGTTCTTTCCAGGGGTGAAAACCCATTTGATTGAAAGCCAACTCTGTGATTCAGTGTGAGAAATTGTGTTTAACTGATGATATGCTACAGATATTTTGAAACATGCTATTAATGAAATATAAGAAAACATTCTATATACATCAATAACAATATTCAAAAATATATTTATCATTTCATTTCACTATCTGAACTAAAAGCCTCCATAGCAAGACTTTATCATTCTAAATATCTGAATCTAAAGAATTTATGGAGAATTGACTGATGCAGTACTGATATTTTTAGAACAATAATGACAACCTAGAGATGTTTCCTTCAAAATTTTCTATGTTTTGATGGCAAAAAACCTGACAAGAAAGAAAAAATATTCATTAGTATTTGCTCATTTTTTGAAACCTTTATTTTGAACTGTCAAGCAATTTATACACAACCCAAATGAATGAAAATCATTGCATCATTTCATGGTTATTGATGCTGTCAACAATGCATGCCACTTAAGTTTTCCAAATGTGGTATAAAAATATATGTCCTAGTAGACACAAAGACATTTTGTTGTAAAATGTGACCATTTCTGGTTTCATTGAGACTTCACCATCAATCTTTTTCTGTGTGTTTTCAAATAGGATTTCTTTGTGTAGTTCAGGCTAGCCTTGAACTATGTAGCACAGACTGACCTTAAATGTTCAGTGTCTTCCTGCCTCGGCCTCTTGAGTACTGGGATTATAGGTGTCACCACATATGGCTTCACAATCAATATTATTATTGTGATATAATAATGGCAGTACTAATACTACTTTGTTATTCTTTGCAATAATATAATCCAGACTATCCTGTAACTCACTGTGTAGCACAGATTGACCTTGAATTTATAGAATTCTCCTGTCTTAGCCTCCTGAGTGCTGGGATGTGTGTGCCACCACATCCAGTCTCACTATCAATCTTACCATCAGCGTGCATTATTGATCGTATCAATACTAGTTTGTTTTTCTTCTCCATACAGCATAAGGGCAGCGTCGATGTTATTGAATTATGTAACAACTATGATGTTACTCAAAACCAAAACATTGGCCAATGGTTGTGTTTTACTCATTCCTAAATATGTCAATTATAGTTTCATAGTTTATAAGGAAAATAATAAGCATAGAATATCACAAAGAAATTTTTGTGGACGATTGGAACTAGAATTCATAATTGCTCAATTACAACAGAAGAAAAACATTATGTATCTGCCCAAAGAATTCCTCAAAAGAATTCTGGTACAGACCAATAACAGATAAAATATCAAGAAAACATCCTACAAAAACAGGAAGGCCAGCAAGATGTCAAGTAGCTCCTGTCAAAGAAGACAGGAAAACAAAACACTTGTGCTCCGCGTGTAAGCCTTACTTGTGTAGGAACATGATGCTCTGATGTGTAAAACCTACCTTAAGTGTGATAACTAAAGATCCTTTTTGGAATAGAGTTTTATTTGTATTTTCATTGTAACATTTTCATTTCACATAGGACTTTTATTCTGCTGTTATTTTTTAGATTTAGTAAGCAAACAGTTGACATAGAATATGTTGGTGTTTATTCTAAACAGTCAGTGTGTTGATATTCTATTTTTTGATGTTTCATTTTCCTACTAAGCACACATTATGAGCTCCTGACAAAACGGGAAATAGTTTGCAAGTATGGCCTGTCAAACGCATAAGGAAATCTAAACACATGTGCTGTCAGTGTAAGCAAGACTTGTGCTTTGACATATGTGAAGACTGCCTTAGGTGTAACAGTTAAAGCAAAGATTATTTCTGTGGTAGAATTTTATTTGTGTTTTCTTTGCAGTTCACATGTGAATTTATTTCTTCTTTTGTTCTTTAGATTTTGCAAACAATTAAACAATTGATGTTGAAATGTCAATGTTTATTTTAAAGGCTAATTTATATATTTGATATTTATTTAATGATATTTTGTTTTCCTGTTAAGTAGACATTGCACAGTATAATAGAAAATTCCTGATAAAAGAGGAAGACAAGATGTGACAAGTATGTTCTGTCAAACAGGGAAAAAACCCTCAGCACACATGCTGTCAGGGTGAGCAGGACTTGCATGTGGGGCACAGTTGTCATGTGAAGAGACTGCCTTAGGTGTGATAATTGAAGCAAAGATTATTTCTGGGGTGGAGTTTTGTTTGTACTTTCATTTTAGCTCATATAAGAATTTATTTCTGCTGTTATTTCTTAAATCTTGCAAGCAGGCAAGCATTTGAAAAAGTTGAGATTTATTCTAAATGCTAATTACATATTAAAATTTTCATATTTAATTTTATTACCTTTTTATTTTATTAAGTAAACATGGTTTAATGTATTGAAACTCATTAAATAAAACTAATTCACAATGGAAGTATTTCTAAAAAATAAACACCACTTCTTCTATGTATTAGTAACCCAACATAATAAGGCAAGAAATTTGCCATGATTCCCTCAGATAAGGTAATTAAATATTTTTAGATTGTAAAATTCAGAAGGGAAAATTATATGATGGAATTCTGGCATTGAATATAACTGAAGAGAAATATCTATTAATGGGATTTCAAAGAAAGAAGATTTTTGAGATTGGGCGACATAAATGATTCGTAGTTAAATTCAGTTATGATAAATTGGATAATGCTATGCAAATGAATGCTGTTAAGTTCAAGGTTTAATTGGTGGAGAAGAGAGAGCATATTGAAAAAGAGAGATGAGAGAGAATTGTCTACATTATACTCAAATTGCCAATTCTGTTTATTCATAAAACTCAGTTGATCTATTCATTTGATTTCTGCACATACTCCGTATTTTTATATTACATTATTACTTTGTATATTTCTTTTTGTTTACCAGCAATTGTAAAAAAATCCAATATTATTATTTAAAAATAGAATTTCTTTGTAACATTGTCATCCTGGAAATATTTTTAAACATTTTTGGTATAATCACTACTAGAACTTTTTAATCAGATTCCACAAGATATGTTCAGCTTACTCTGTGTTTCTCATGTGTCTATATGCAGACATGCAATGCACACACATGAAATTATGATTATAGCTTCAAATTGAGTTCACATTGCTTTTAACTGAGGGACATTCAGATAATATAATTATTCTTATTGACACCAAATGTGGCTTTAAGATTTTGAAATATTATGTGTGAAAAAGGAAAATGACATGTGACTTTATGTAAGTTTGAAAAAATGGTGGAAAATAACAAATGAAGTCCTATGTTAGAAAGCCATTCTCTACACCAGTAGAAGATATTTTCAACCGTAAAGACAGGCCCTGATAACAAGACACATCAGCTACAAAAAGGAAGGTAAACATAGTTCACTCCAATTAGCAGGCAGAAAACTCTGCCTAAAATGAAATGTGCCCAAGTTATTTCAAGTGATCAAAGATTAGAGGTATACCGTCATATGCCTAAATGCTTCAGTTGGCTGTGGAAGTGCAATCTGTATGAAGGTAATGTTAAAAGCATGGGATCAGCATTTGTGGTGTGGTAAATGCCCCTGTGCCATATTCATCTCCCTGTGGTGTGTATACACCACATGTGGCTAACAGATTCCATTTTAATGCATGATATTATCACCCATTATATGTGACAGTTTTGCTATATATTTAGTCATTAATCTATATTATCCATCAAATTTGAATATTCATTAAAATGTGTCAACAGGATAAATGCAAATAGATAAGAAAGCAATTTGAAAAGGTGTTAATAAATGGATGACACTGGTAAAATAACAACACAAAATTGATTAAATTAAGCATAGATCCAATTACAGTCTTTGCCAAGTGTTTCAACTTTATTTCTCAAGTTATTTCTATGTTCTGGAGTATGTGAGAGTATTTGTTTAAGTTTCTGTTTTCTTCTCAGAATCTGCATTAACATCTATAGTACACAATGCCTTTAGGAGCAATGTTTTTTTTAATCATTGTGAGCCATGAATATGCAGAAAGCACTCAGGTTTATATTTCCTTTTGATAATTCAACTTTGCCAGCGGATGATTTTGTTCTGTCTGTCTACAGTGAATAATTGAATGTGTTTTAGTGTTTTAAATTAAATTCTGACAAGTGTGAAATGATTTGTGGAGGAATCTACATGTTTCTTAAGTTATTTTTCCTCTTTTCCATTGGCCCCTTAATGGTTGAAATCTTGTATTGGCTTTTTCAAAATAGACTTTATATGTTACTTAAGATCTTATGCAGGGAAACTTCAGGCATATTAAATCTGTTCTTCTGTATTCTCTTACTCTTTTAAGCATATTGTGATTGTAAAAAAAAAGAGCAGTAATAAAATAATTTCTGGAAGGATGGCATAATTGGTTAGTATATATATGTGTATATTGGTTAGTATACATATGTGTATTATATATACATAATTGGTTAGTATATATATATGTGTATTATATATATATAATTTTTTTCTTTGTGAACAGCAGTAACCAAAAGAAACATGTCTGATTAGTGATTTCAAACTGTCAAGTAAAAAGAATATTTTAATTGGATTCAGGAATTGTAGCTCTTTCATAGCAAAGAATCAAGTGAAGAACTAAGAAATATTTCATAGTTTTCTTGTATGTGGTTTGTACATACACTTACTTTCTGCTTTTAGATTCATTATAGAACCTTAGAGAAACAGTATGTGCAGGAATTCCACATTTACAGGAAAAATTGTTGATTTTGAAAAAAATGTCAACTTTAAGATTGATGGCTTCAAATTATAGCTGTGCTGCTTATTATACATGTGAAAATAGATGTCATTCATAAACAGTTTGTATTTGCTTATGACTAATTTGGAATTTGTATTCCTTTCAGAACTTGAGTGAGATATTTACTATAAGTCAGAATCCATGCTTAAAGAGTAAAGCAGAAAACAAACCTGAACTTTCCACCCTTTATAACTTCTACTGGAGTACAATAAAGCATAGAATAAAATATGAAACATATTAGATAATTGTAAATGCAAAAAGACATGGATATGGTTTTATTATATGTTTTATATGCATAATTTTACGAACTTATATATCTATATCTATATACATAGATAGTTATATTCTTAGGCATATGCCTTTCTCTAATCCTTTAATCACATAGTAACAAATACTGAAATACTGTTGGAGCAATAATTCTAATCCTCTGTTTCTTACAAATCTGGAATTAAGTGTTATATTAAACCAGAAAGGAAGATATTAAAAAAAGATGTAAGTGCTTGTGTTCTTAATTACTGAAATACATGCAAAGGTATGCTAGCCACATGATAAGAAATGTTACATAATGCAAGAGAACTTGCAAAATTGTGGGCTTAAAAAATCATAGTCATGGGCTGAGGGTATAGCTCAGTGACAGCAATTGCTTTGCAAGAACAATATCCTGAGATTGTTTTCAGTACAAAAAATGATTGCATGTATATGACGGTTTTTTGCAAGCAAGAGGATTTCCAGAAGAAAGTTGTGACATGCTGTGTTCTTCTTCATCTGTTTAGAAACTGTGTTATATTTTCTTCCTAAAAGTACCTGGAAAAATAACTGTTCTCAATGTTTTTAGAAGTCAGAACATATAGAGTTATCTTTCTTGTCTAAGCTGTATGGGGAACAAAAATCTGTAAGCTAGAAATGCATAGAGTGGTTGACTACTTATCCTAATAGTAATCATTATTTTCTATTTTAAGTAATATATTATATATAACTAAATATTTTAATATTATTTAGAACACATAAAACATTATAATTTTTAAAAATCTTAGTTTAGGTTAAATTTTTTCTATGTGCTAAGTAACCCAAAATACTCTGAGTAACAGAACTAAGGAAACAGTTTTTACTAAAAGAAAATCACCTAGGATTGAGAGGGTTAGAAGCATTCGCTTTTGTTTTTCTCTTTAAATGTCTCTTTAATAACTATTTTCCTATATAAACTAAGTTTTTTGTTAATAGTAAATTTTATTTTGTCATTTATTATCAGGCTATAAATTATGATTTTTAAATTAATTAATTGCAATAATGCGTATGCTTTTTCTCCATTAGCTACATGTTGACAACCATTGTTCACTAATAATTAGACTGAAAACTGAATTTTCTGTCATTATACTGAGTTTAGATTAACAGAGGGGTAACTTGAGTCTAATGTCAATTCCTATGCCACTGCCACCTAATTAACAACTTTAAATTCAACGGTAGCGTGCTGGTCAGCCTTAGGTAATACCAAAATGATTACTGACTTAGCTAACACCTGACTCAAAATAAAAATAGATAAATACATTCAAAGGGCTTAGGATGTAACTCAGTGTGAAGGCCTTAGATTCATTTTTCCAGCTCTGGGGTGAGCAAGTGTAGGTGTGGACATTTGGAGACACCAAGATCAGTACTCATGTTACTCCACCGCGTGCAAGCTCCAGACAGAGACAAAGACAGAACATCTAGGAGGGACTTGGTAGTAATTTTGAATAATCGATCTGTCCACAGATTCTCTGGGTTTTTAATTTGTGGCTTTTGAATTTAGAGATTGAGGAAAAGCAGACAATTTCGAAGTAGAACAAGCTCCAGAGAAACTCATATGAAATACCCATTTATAGATTGAAACAGCCAGCCAGAAGTGGGGCCGATGACAATGGAATTCTCCTCTGCAGCCTCAATTGGGATAGATTCCTATAAATTTTACATCCAAGGGAGTTCCCATGTCAGTGTTTCTGTCTAAGCCAGATCTTCCCAGAGTTTCAAGACTTAATTTTCAGGGTCCATTAGGAACTCACATGCAGAACGGAGTTAGAAATTTACTGCAGGCACGATTATGGAAGGGTAGGATTTTATAGTAACGCTCAGGAAAAGACTTTTTTTTTTTTTTTTTTTTTTTTGGTACCGGGGATCAAACTCACGACCTCACGCTTGCCAGGCAGGCGCTTAAGCCACTGAGCTAAATCCCCGGCCCAGGAAAAGACATTATTATCTGCTGGATTTAATGATTCTCTAAGTTGTGACTTCTAAGTGTATCTTTCCATGGTTCTAGGGCAAAGAAGTAGCTCCTGAAAAGTACAGAAGACGTAAAGCTGAATGCTTCCGTGGAGATTGAGGTGCGTTGGCAGCACTCGCTTGCACCCAAACTCTTCTGGTAATGACTGTACTATTCTCAGGAAGAACTACAAAAATGTACACGCCTCCAAGAGAACCTAGGGACCAGAAACAGCTGCCAATACCTCCTACCTACTTTCCTGCCAGACACTTTTCAGATCAAAGTTTGCACAATTTTCGAACCTGTGAAGTTTGGGACACTTAGTAAGGGCTCAGTGAGCCACTGGTCTTATCAGGGAGCATCCCCATGTGATAGAAACAAAGGCACAAGGGTTAAGAGTGAACTATCTTCTCTTATTCTTGTATCTTACATATAGTCTACATTTCTATTTG
Source organism: Dolichotis patagonum (assembly GCA_004027295.1). Lineage (NCBI taxonomy): Eukaryota > Metazoa > Chordata > Mammalia > Rodentia > Caviidae > Dolichotis > Dolichotis patagonum. The sequence goes on from PVJX010008850.1 coordinate 45,925, forward strand.
TTTTAATCAAATTGAATTATGAGTTTTCATCCTTTCCAATATCTGAACTTGTTACTAGACTTCATTTCCTTACAGAACAATCTTTTTCCTCCTGTTGTTCTTCCTATTACCAGACCACAGATTTTTCTATTTAGGTGCTTAATTTTATAGTACATGCATATACTTGATAAGGAAGGCTGAATTTTGTAAGATTTCATGTTTCACTTTGAAGCCTTCAGGGTTAAGTCTTGGGTAGAATTGCCTCTGTACATAATGATTGCTCTTTCCTAGTAATACTGTGTGTCATTCCATTTATTTAAATCTTTCTAATACCATTTAGGAAATGTTCAAAGATATTAGCACAAAAGTATTTCATATTTCTTTTTAAGTTATTCTACTAGGCAGTTACAATTTTTTGTTGACAACAGCATGATTGTTTTTGTCTAAAACTGTTTTCTTTTAATTTTTTTAAGGTTTTATGGCTTATTCACACTAATTGTAAACATTTTAAAAATAGCTTCCACGTATAGCTTCTACTGTGATGTAAGTGAGGTGATCTTTCCTCTGTACCTTATCACTAACTCACTTATGTATTCAAAAATTGGTAATTTATGAAAAACATTTCATCATTATTTTTAAATTTTATTTATTACTACTATATCTTTACAATACATAATGATTATATTCATGGGGATTTGACACATGTGTATAATGAAATTTAATTGTCTCTTAATCACTTTGACCTCCTTGCCCTCCTATTGCCTTCCATCCCTTAATCTCCATAAATTTTAAATCTTTGCATTATTGCTTTTTAATTTTCTTGAATTACACTATTTTCAAGTGAAATATTTCAAGCATTTGAATAGTAAACACCCTAGTCACTGTTCTCCACAGTGTGATTCCCATTAGTGTACAATGCATGGTTCTGAGTCATTAACGTGTGTGTTCTTCTTCTTAACTATTCTTCATTTCTAGTTAATTGAGAATGTTTAAAGTGAGGGTACTTCTTTTGAACTTTGTCAAATAAGTTTTATAAGATGTAATTATATGAGGTTTATACCGATCTATTAATATGGTGAACAACTGTGTTATGACATTTCCTGGTACTGAAACATGTTTCTAAGTTAGATTAAACTTGTTTCATAATTTTTGGTAATAACTTTACATCAATGTAAGTAATGAGATTGGCTCTGGGTCTTGTTCTTATAATATATTTATGAATGTATTACTCACATTTTATAGTTGCAAAAAACCAATTTGAAGACTTTTAAAATCAGTTTATGCCTAGGAAATACTAAAAAATACAGGAGGGAGTCAAGATATAGAGCAAGTGCCTAGCATGCATGTGGGCTGGGTACAGTTCGAAACACTGGAAGAGGAAATAGGTGATATTTAATGTTTCTTAAGAACTTACCAGAATTCCCTTTACAAAACCAACTATAATATCTGGTGTATTCTTATTTCTTTAAATGCTGATTACTTGTGCCTTTTATAACTCTATTTAGTTAAAATCCATTTTAATCTTCTAATTTGTTGGAAAATCATCCTTAATGTAGATTGTCAAAAAAGATGCTCAAGAGATGGGTGGAAGAGGCAGGGAAGAGAAAAGGATGAAAAAAGAAGTAAAATGTGTTACATACACGTACCAATTTTCCACAAGAAATGTAAATATTATTTATGACACTCATGTATTAATAAACTAAAATAATAATTAGAAAGTTTGCATAGAATTGAGCAAACAATTTATTAATTGCCCTGGTAACTCAGGTTATTACTTTCTACTCATTTCACAGGTACTTTGTTTTAAATGACATACCTGGGTCTATACATTTTATTTTCTTATCTAAACATTGAATATTCTGATTAATGAAAATCACTGTCTCATTCTAGAAATAAGTACAAGCTTCATCCGGATTTCCAGCACCTAGATGTTCTTTCATTTTTCTGTTTTTAAAGGTGTTTCATTGGAAATTAAAAACTGTTCAAAAGTTATTGCTTATAGCATTTCAAAACAATTTTTGCAAATGAAGAAATATTAATGCTCCCAGCCAACTTATACTGGATTTCTCCATTTACAAATAAGATAGATTTCATATTCCATAATTTAAAATTAATGAACATAGTAACTAGTATACATAGCAAAGTATTTGAAACATATTTCTAATTTTGAAAAGAGTTGATAAAGTTTATTTTTCATACATTTCTGTTATTAAAAACCTCAAAATATATATATATACATATATATGTATATATATGTATATACACTACTATATGATCAGTGAAAGTGAGAAAAATAGATAATCTCCCCATGAAAAATAGCCTATTAACATGTGTTGGATATAGTCATGTAACATTGGTTATCCTTATTATATCTTTGCAGTCCTAAGTCTAAGTCTCCTGAAGTATGATATATTTATTCATAAATATACATATAATAAAAACTCTTTAAATATACTTTCCGTTTGAATCTTTTTATTTGTTTTAATGGTTGATGTCAATTTAAACATCATTTTAAGACAAAATTGTGTGGACTTTTAATATGCATATATCTTTTTCACTTCTTTGTAAGTTAATCTTGATTTGTGTTCTATCTAGAGAATATTGAAGTCATTCTCCTCCAAAGAAGGTGACATCATTCATTTATTTATATATCAACAAGACAGATTTCAGGTAGGAAATACATTTCAGGAAATGGTATTTTTGCAATTACTTAATAAGAATGGCCAGAAATTCATAGATTCAGTAAGATAATTCAGAAAATTTTTTCTCACAGATATTATGTTTATATAAACAAACCTTTTTCTATTTTATTGAATATTTTGAAAAAAATATATTCTAAAATTTATAAAAAGTAAACAAGTTTTAGAAATGTTTTTATAATTTTAAACTACAAATTTTTAATTTCTTCTTTTGTTCCATTAAAATCTAAGTGATGTTTAATTGGATATTACTTTGACTTTATTTTAACTCTGGGTTAAATATAGATTAGATGGGGTTCCATTGACATTTTGCATTTTGAAACAGAACAATTGATAACTGATTGGGGTAGGAATGGACAGATAGATATTAGCCCAGAATTGATATGCCACTTTTTTGTGTTGTAACATGTAAGATAAAACCTTACTTCAGGGTAGGGAGACAGGCTCCGCATGATGTCAACCCAGTTACACATTTCAAAGTAGACACTAAGTTTCTGAGAGATTAGAAAGCAACAAACGTGTAGAAGAGGTCATTGTAAGCAGAGATTAGTCCGTAGGCATTTAACACAGGTTGTTATAATCCTCTCTGCCCTATCCTGATAGGAAAGAGATTAACTAGATTTTAGCTTCCTTCTCCTTTTCAGAATCTGTTTTTCAACTTTCAAGAAAACAAAGTACACACCTGAAGCAGTCAGGTATTAAGCCCTTATTTTTTTTCAAATATTTCTTAACCACTGAAGTATTTGACATATGTGGTTGAATGTAGAATGTTTATTAATAAGATAAAATGTATAATTTTATTGCTTACTTACTAGGATATTGATCTCCAAATAGACTTTCATTCTATAGATTTTTACCTATGTAGTTTCTGGGGAATAGGCTTTCTGCTCTATTGAGAGAATTAATTATGAAAGTTTTAAAAATTACTACTTGTTCCATCACAATTTTTTTCAATCACACAACTTTTGAGATTTATAAATGTCCAGATTTTTACTGGTGGGTTAATATACAGCAGCAGTTACTAACCTAAAAACTTTATCTGTG
>PVJX010008850.1:49746-63593 GCA_004027295.1 Dolichotis patagonum
ATCAAACATAACACAATAGTATAAAGTCATGCATATAGTGAAAGAATTCCAGGGCTTTCTGAACCGAATAACAGAAAATGATCAATGAGTATTATAATATCTCATTTTTGATAAAAAAAAAGAAAAAAATTTGTTTGAACTATCACACATATTCAAATTCCAATGAGACACAATGTGGTAGACAGAACCAACGGCAATATTATCTGTGTTTTCATATCTATGTTCCGGAGATTTTTTTCCATTTTGCCTTGACCAGTGCAGTTTTGTTTCCATTATGAAATACACATATCATCATCCCTTTCAAGCAAATAAAAATCCGAGATATTTTGTTGAAACCAATTCTTAGGGTTTCTTTCCTAAACTTCTACCAGGGAGGTGTGGTTAAATCAGTCTCTGGTGGGGAAGCAGAAGGCATTAGTTACTGCTGCCTGTCACCAGCACACGCTTGGTTCATGTGCTGGCCTCTGATAACAGTGGCCAACCAGATGAAACGGGTTGTTCAATCTCGAGGTTGTTGTTCACTAAAACACTTGTAGGAAGTGAAGGCAAATTTTATCTGAGTGTTAATTTTACATTATCATTCAATATCTGTCATATTTATGTACCATTTTACATTTTGTTTAGTGTCATCTTTCCAAGATTTATGCTATACTTTGTTATCTGAGTGTTCTTTGAATTATTAGCATATAACACCCCAAGGAACCATATTGGAAAATTAAATTTTATTGTACATAATAATTATGGTCAAAGAAAATAGTTTAGTATACTGCTAAAGCCTCCCTGATATTTAGAATAAGCACATAAATTATTTTTTTCTGAAACTCTATAGCATGTACCAAACTCTCTAAAATAAAACTCAAAACTCCATCTAGTGGTATAATATACAGATAAAGATTATTAAGATATTGCTCAAAATGTTTCATATCATTTAAGTTGGTGATAGTAAATTTAGAAATGCCTCCAACTATATATCATGATTTAAACCAAGAGTCTTACACATAATAAAGTAAACCACTACTATAGTGGTTATAAATAAACCTTACAAATAATATAAACATTTAGAATCATGTGAATAAATCCATTAGTGAAGGAATATTACCTACAATATAATATACTTTTACAATTAACAGAATGGAGAGTAAAGAATAAGAACACAAACAACAACCTAGTAGCATATGTATACTTTAATATAATGAATGTTTGTTACCTTGGTATTTCATTACCCTTGTTATTCTCTCGTCTGAAACAAGCCATTATAAACAAAGCTTATTACTGGTTCAAATTAGAATCATCTTTCTATTATGAGTATTTACATTGAAACATACATATCTCCCAACACACAACTTACTGCTTGATTAATTCTACAGGATATGAGTATTTTATATCCATCCAAATTCAGATTTTCAAAATGTGCTAGTTTGATAATATACATAGTTTCTAATGTTTCTGGTATTGAAAATATCTTACATATGTTAATATATTAAATTATTTATTAAGCTTAAGCATGAAAACACTCCATTTTCATATGGCTAAAACTCACTTTTAAAAAGAGTAAAGAAAATGCTTCAACACAGTGCTGAGTTATTGGGATGTTTAATATGATACTGACATGATATATAACAGTGTCATTGTACTTCTGTATGCTCAGATAATAAACACAAAATGAGCCTTTGATTAATTTTCCAGAATGCATTCTCTATTTTTTTTGTCAATTTTTATTAATCAATTTTATGGTAAATTGATGTTGTGACAAAATGACAAAAAATTTCATAACTGATAATGACAACTTTCTTTCATCTTGAGGAAGAGCTAATACATATAAACCAAAATTAGCATTTTAAAAGAAGATTTTGGATAATAAATGACATCAAAAGAAAATAATGTTGCTAGGAAAACCACAATTTAATATTGTACTCAAATACCTGAAACATCAAGCTGTGGACCTGAAAGCAAATGTTAAAATGTCTTAATTATAATATTAAATAACAAAGCAAAACCCAATATCCAGCTTTAGAGAGCACAATAACTGTAATCACTAAAATGAATGAATGCATAATAGCTCTTCTTAATTCCTTGTATTTCTAAAAATATTCAGTGTAACAGCCATTACTGTTTAGCTGCTACCCTATTAGTTTCAGAATGTGAGGGAAAAACTGAGATTTTCTTTTATGACTCTCCCAACATTTTGTTTTTAAATTACTGTCATTTAATTACACAACATACTATTTTAATATTTTATTTAATTTATTTAGTGGAGTATTTATTTCACCTATTTAATTAGTATTTTTTATTCAGGTGTTTGTTTTTTCCTTTGTCTGAAGTACTAAAGGAGTTATTATGTTGATAATTCATTTTAATGTTGTCAAATATTAGTTTTTCATTTATTTTAAATATTTTATACAGGTGTTAAAAATACATTCTAATTTTGACATAGTAAATATATGATAAATTTTTCTTTAAGAATTTCATGTTTTAATATCAAGACTTACTTCATGAAACTAATTTCAAATCTTTAAATTTAGTAATTGATGAAAATAAGAAATACTTCCTCACACTAAATAAACAGAAATTTTGGTAATAATTCAATTGGCTTTCTTCCTGTTAAATTTTGAATAAACCTGCTACCAAGAACCTTGACAACTATCTAATATTTCATTGTGAGAAACTGTGATTTTTTTTTTTAGTGACATAAATTGTCATTTCAGTGATCTGGTAATCATCTTATAATAGATTCTGTGCTCATAAAACTATTCTTACTCTGTTTTATTACTCTGTTTTTAACTGTTACTTCAAAAAACATTTTCTGTGGTAAGAATAATCATGGATTTGGAAATGTACAGGCTATGGATTGAACTGAATTTCACAGGCTAAAGTCCTAACTTCGATTGTGATATCGGGAAATGAGTCTTTTGGGTGGCAATTATGTTTAAGTGATATTGAAAGGCTGAGAGCTTCATAATGGGATTAATGTCTTTATAAGAAGAAATACCTAAAGAATTTATCTCTTTTCTGTCTCTCTCTCTCTTTACTCATAAGCATACAAAAAGGTGTTGCAAGCACACAGACAGTAAACAATAAATAACCCAAGGAAAGAACCTCATAAAATATCAGTACAGGTAGCACCTTAATTTCTGATTTTCAACCTAAAACTGAAAAAATGAATCTATGTGTTTAAGCCATCCCATGTGTATTATTTTGATATAGTTCTTCAAGCACAGTAATACACATTCATTTATTACAACATTTAGAGAAGGAATATTTATAAATTCAAATCTACAGGAATGAATTATTTTCTGTTTTATAAAAGTTACCACTTAACTAATAACTCTAGATCTAAAGAGATACATTGTTCTTTGAAGATTACTATGGGAACAGATTGTGACTGCCAATAAATATAGCCGTCAATGTGAAAAAGTGTATATATAAATATGTATGTACAATAGCTGATAAAATTTTAAATCCTTTTCCTCTATCTTCAGTTAAGACACTAAAAGGTAAATCATATTTATAAATGTGTATATGCATTTTGTGTATATAAATTTATAGATATTCACATATTTTTAATTGTACACATCACTGACTTCCTATAAACTGTACTTTTTGATTGCATAATGAAATTTTTGTATAAGTATTAGAATAGATACCACATCTTTGCTAATTTTATGTCAACATGAAGTCATGTATTACTTGATCTTTCTCTCACTGGACTTAAATACTGTTTTCCTAATGTTGCTCCTTCTATGCTAATTCTACTGATGTTGGCATTTCATTGTAAAATGTTATCTATTATATTAATTTCCTATTCCTGATACATAAACTCACTTCAAATGTGATGCATAGTTTAAAAAAAATAGAAATGTATGATTTTACAGCTCTTGAGGACTGAACTCTGAAATGTATCTTACTGAGATATAATCGACTTGCTGGTAGGGTTTCATTGCTGGTGGGTGCTCTAGTGAAGAATTTTCTTATTCAAGGTAAAGAAACCAATCCCTGGTGTCCAGTGGTTTTAATTTAGTGAATGATAAAGCAGAAAACTGCACCTAGCAAGAGTTTAAGTCTTTTAACATTCTAAATGACTATGAAAGTTCATGTGATATGGCAAATAGTTGAAAATATTTTCAGTAAATGACTAATGAGTGGAAAATTCTTGTTTCTACTCATTAGATTTAATACATGAGTATTTCACAAAGTGTGTTCTAATCACTAAGCTCATATGTATTTAAAATCTTAAAATTACAAAACATTATTGAGATAAATTATGCAACATAAAAAATACAGGTAAAATGTCCCATCCTATGTTCATGATTGGAAGATCTAAACTTTTAAAAAGGAAATACTCCTCAAACTAAACTACAATTCATTTTGCAACCAAATCCCAGAGAACTAATTATAGAAATAGATATGTTGAATTTAAAATTCAATTCAAATATCAAGGGATTTAATATTCAAAATATCTAGAAAAACTTCTTATTTCATCTTTTCAATTTCAAAACTTACGATGAAGCAAGGAAAATTAAGAAAATCTGATTTAAGGATAGGTATGTAGATCAATGGTATACAATTGAAAGTTTGGAATTAATTCCAAAACTCCATGATGACGGACGTTAGTCAATAGCACTGAATTAATACTTAATTTCATGAAAAACTTAAATAGCAAAACTGATTAAACAAAATTCTCAGATGAAATTGTAAGGTAAATCGCCATGACCTTAGATTTGAAAATACAATTTTAGAAATGAGTCTAAAACACAAGAAAATGAAATAATTAAAATAAATGACTTGTAACCATCAAATTTATTTTTTTTAATTTTATTTTATGAAACAAAATAGGGAAGAACAAAGCAGATCAGAACAGAACAAAATAAGCAACACAGCACTTTACTATAAGACAACCAGATATTAATAGTAGCTATCACAATATCTCTTTCTCTGCTATAGTTGAGCATAGTTTCAAATAAAATAATATCAAACATAACAAAATAGTATAAAATATTCAAAATAATGAAAGAATTACAGGGCATTCTGATCCGAATAAAAGAGGATGATCATGGCTACCATAATATCTCATTTTCAATAAAAAATTTGTTTATAATATCACATATATTAAAATACCAATAAGACACAACATGATAGAAACAATGGTAATAGAAGAATAGAAGCATGGTAGGACTTCTTTTTTTTTTAATTTTATTTAAAGAGAAAAAAAAGCAATAGAGAAAAAAGGGTAGAAACAATACAAAACCTCAGAAAAACCCATATATCACTAGTTGACAAACCACATACTCCCTGAGATAGCTGTTCCTGTTACAAAATTAAGGCATACAAAGTGAACACACAGTGAGGCTGCAAACAGAAAAAAAAAAGGTGGAATAAAGCCAATTGAGACAGTATAGTGAAATTGGCACAAAACATCACAGTAGGTCACCAGGACAACAGTAACAGGCAACATTGTATATCTCATTGTCTTCAGAATAGTTGTTCTTCTACTAGCTAGAACAAAATCAAAGAAATACACAACATTATAGAACACATCAACACAGTATTGAATAGAGCAACACCATTAATCAGGACAAAGCAAAACAGCGATAAAAATATCTGCCTTCAGAGATAGTAGAAGAAAACTCCCTCGACTTGCTGTACCAAATATGGTCACCTCCTAAGAGATATCCAGATCCCTGGATCCCAATTGTTAGGGGGGGAGGGGGGTGTGTGGTATGTTTGATTCTAAGCCCAAGACCTGGTAGGCAGCAGGCTTGTTACTGGTTGGCTCGGCGCCCTAAGTTCCAACATGGTGGGGATCTCAGGAAATGCTCTTGCTTCTTGTTTCCCCGCCCTGGGGTGGCCCCTGCTTGCTAGACCACAGTCACTTTCCAGGGCGGCAGGCTGCTTACTGGTTGGCTCGGCGCCCTAAGTTCCAGCATGGCACAGATCTCAGGAGATGCTCTTGCTTCTGGTTTCCCAGCCCTGGAGTGTCCTTGGCTTGCTACTAATCAAGATGATATTAAAACAGCAATGGCTGCCATAATGTTTTATTTTCTTCAAAACAGCTGTTCATACCATCACATATAATAAAGTCAAAACAGAATAAAATCATTCTAACTGATGAATGAAAACATTAAAATGCTTCAAAGCAATGAAATGAGGAATCATGATTACCATCAAATCTTATATACTCTTACCAACTCTCATACTAGGGAGACTATATGCTATTTACACATGTGAGTTTGTTTTATTTTGCTTATGAGTATGGTCTCAAGTTGTATCCATGTATTTATAAATATCTCAATGTGATCATTCTTTATAGTTGAGTAGTACTCCTGTGTATAAAAATGCCACAACTTTTTTACCCATTCCTCAGTTGATGGGCACTTAGGTTGTTTCCAAGATCTGGCTATTACAAATTGTGCTGCTATAAACATGGGTGCACATATATCACTGTGGTATGCTTTCAGTTTTTCTGGGAATATACCTAGAGGTGGGATAGCTGGGTCAAATGGGACTTCCAAACAAGGCTTTTTTAGGAATCTCCAGACTGATCTCCACAGTGATTGCACCAGTCTACACTCCCACCAACAGTGCTGAAGAGTTCCTTTTTCCCCACAGCCTCTCCAGCAGTTGTTGTTGGTAGTTTTGGTTTTTATTTATTTATTTATTTTTTATCCTGGCCATTCTTTCTGGAGTGAGATGGAATCACAGTGTGGTTTTAATTTGCACTTCTCTAATGAGTAATGATAAGGAACATTTTTTCATGTATTTATTTGCCATTCATATTTCTTTATCTGAGAATTGTGTATTCATTTCAGATGTCCAGTTTTGGATTGAGTCTTTGAATTTTGAGGGTCTGATTTTTTTTAATTCTTTATAAGTTTTAGACAGACGTCCTTTGTCTGAGGGATAGTCTATTAAGTTTTTTTCCAATTTGTGGGTTTTCTTTTCACTCTGCTGGAAATCTCTTTCAACATGCAGAAACTCTTTAATAAGACATGATCCCACTTATTGATTCTGGGAGGTATTTCCCGTGCAGTTTCATTCTTGTTCATGAATTCTCTACCTACCCCTATATCTTCAAGATTTTACCTACTTTGTCTTGAAACAGATATAGTATTTCAGTTTTAATATTTAGAACTTTAATCCATTTAGATTTTAGTTTAGTGTATGGTGATAGACATGGGTCTAGTTTTAGTCTTCTGCATATGGACAGTCAATTTTCCAGCACCATTTGTAAAAGAGACTGTCATTCTTCCAGAGAGCATGTGGGGCCCCTTTATCAAAGATAAGGTGGTTGAGTGAGTTTGTGGTTGTTGTTGTATCGTCCCATCTATTCCATTGGTCTTCAGGTCTCTTTTTATTCCAGTACCATACTGACTTTATCACTGTAGCTTTGTAGTATAATTTTAAGTCGGGGATTGTGATGCTTCCTGCCTTGCCTTTGTTGCTTAGAATTGCCTTTGCTATTCTAGGTCTCTTCTGGTTCCAGATGAATTTTAGGAGTGATTTCTCTAGATCTATGTGGTATGTTAGTGGTATTTTGATTGGGATTGCATTGAATCTGTATAATAATTTTGGGAGAATGGCCATCTTCACAATGTTTGTTCTTCCTATCCATGAACAAGGGATGTCTTTACATTTTCTGAGGTCCTCTTTGATTTCCTTTTTCAGAGTGTTATAATTTCCTTGTATAGCTCTTTTACTTCTTTTGTGAGATTAATTCCTAAGTATTTCATTTTTCTCGATGCTAGTGTGAAGGGTGTGGTGTCTCTTATTTCTCTCTCAGTATTTTTTTGTTAGTTTATAGGAATGCTATTGATTTTTGAGTATTGACGTTTTATCCAGCTACATCACTGAATTTATTTATTATATCTAGGAGTCTTCAATGGAGTTTTGGGATTCTTCTGTGTAAAATATCATGTCATCTGCAAATAATGATAATTTAACTTCCTCTTTTCCTATCTTTACTTCTTTTATTTCTCTCTTGTCTAATTGCTCTGGCTAGTATTTCCAGTACTATGTTGAAAAGAAGTGGTGATAGGGGACATCCTTTTCTTGTGCCTGATTTTTAGGTAAAGGCTTTCAGTTTTTGGCCATTTAATATGATGCTGGCTGTAGGTTTGTCATTCATGGACTTTATCATATTGAGGTAAAGAACATCTATTCCAATTCTCTGTAAGGTTCTTATCATTGATGAGTGTTGGACCTTATCAAAAGCTTGTTCTGCATCTATAGAGATGATCATGTGGTTCTTACTTTTGTCTCTATTTTCATGTGGATTACATTTATTGATTTATGTATGTTGTATCATCACTGCATTCCTGGGATGAATCCCACTTGATTGTGGTGTATAATCTTCTTGATGATTTGCTGCATCCTGTTTGCCAATATTTTATTGAGAATTTTTGCATCTATCTTCATTAGAGAGATTGGCCTATAGTTCTCTTTTTTAGTTGGGTCTTCCTCAGGTTTTGGTACTAGAGTAATATTTGCTTCTAGGAATGACTTAGGAAGAATTGCTTCCCTTTCAATTTAATTGAAGAGTTTGAGGAGTGTTGGAATTAAGTGTTCTTTGTATTTGTTGTAGAATTCTGCAGTGAATCTGTCTGGGCCTGGATTCTTCTTTGTTGGCAAGGACTTATTCCATTTAGAATTTCATTAATAGAAATTGGGTTATTCTGCAGTGTTACATCTTCTTGGTCCAGCTTTGGTAGTTCATATGTTTATAGGAATCTGTCCTTTTTCTGTGTTATTGAACCTATGAAAGTAGAGTTTTTCAAAATAGGTGTTGATGGTCTGTATTTCCACTGAGTCTGTAGTAATTTCACCTTTTTCATTCCTTATTGCATGAATTTGAGTGTTTCTTTCCTTTTTAAAATAAGGTTGCCTATGGTCTTATCAATTTCATTTATTATTTCAAAGAACCAACTCTTTGATTCACTGATTCTTTGTATTGTTTTCTTAGTCAGTATTGCATTAATTTCTGCTCTGCTCTTTATAATTTCCTCCCTTCTTTTGACTTTGGTCTTGGCTTGCTCTTCTTTTTCTAGATATTTGAGTTGTAGCATCAGGTTGTTTATTTGTATTTGTTCTGTTTTCCTGATGTGGGAACTAGTGCTATAAATTTTCCTCTAAGAACTGCTTTCAGTGCATCCCACAAAATCCGGTAAGTTGTATTTGTATTTTTGTTTGCTTATAGATATTGTTTAATTTCCTCTGTAACCCACTGATTGCTTAAGAGTGTATTACTCAGTTTCCATGTGTTTGTGAGGGTTTTTGCAGACTCCTTTTTCATTAATTTCTAGTTTCATGGCACTATGATCCCATAGCATGCATGGGATAATTTCAATACTTTTACATTTATTTAAAAATATTCTGTGGGATAGTATATGGTCTGTTTTAGAGAATGTACAATTTATTGCTGAGAAGAATGTATATTTTGATGTTGTTGGGTGGAACACTCTATATATGTCTATCAGGTCCATTTGTTCACAAGTGTGATGCAGTTCTGTTATTTGTTTGCTTATTTTCTGTCTGTTTGTTCTGTCCCTTTGTGTCAATGGCATGTTAAAGTCTCCTGTTATAATTGTGTTATTGTTTATTCAATTTTTCATTCCTGTCAATAATTGCTTTGTATTGCTGGGTGTTCTGGAATTTGGTGCATATGTATTTAAGATTGTTATCTCTTCCTCTTGAAGTTTTCCCCTAACTAGTATTTAGTTACTTTCTTTATCTCTTTGGATCATTCTTGGTTTGAAGTTCACATTATCTGCCAACAGGGTAGCTACTCTCGCTTTTATTTGGTTTCCTGTTGCATGAAGTATTTCTTTCCATCCTTTGACTTTCAGTCTATGTGTTTCCTTTTGGGTTTCTTGTAGACAGCATATGGTTGGATGTTGTTTCTTGATCCATTCTGCCAGTCTGTTTCTTTTGATTGGTGAGTTGAGGACATTGACTTTAACATGTCAATGTTACAACTGTTATATATTGGGTTTTTGTTGAGATGTTATCTTTCTGCTGTTGTATCTTTACCTTTCCATTCTGTTTAATTGTCTGCCTTGTTTGGTGGTTTTATCCTATGTGTATCTAGAATGTCTTTCAGTATTCTTTGTAGGGTTGGTTTGGTGTTCATGAAGCTTTTCAGCTGTTCTTTGTCATGGAAGTATCTTATTTCTCTGTGCATTTTGAAGGAGAGTTTTGCAGGGTACATCAGTCTGGGTTGAAAGTGGTTTTCCTTTAGGATCTGAAATACTTCACTCCATGCTCTTCTTGACTTCATTGTTTGTGTTGAGAAGTCTGCTGTGATTCTGATAGGTTTTCCTTTATAGGTGATCTGTCTTTTCTCTCTAACAGCTTTTAGTATTCTCTTCTTATGGTGGATTTCTGGGATGGTGATTATTATGTGTCTGGGTGTAGTTTTATTTTGGTTATGACTCTTTGGAGTTATATATGCTTCACTAATCCAAATGTCAGTTTCCATTCTCATGTTTGGGAAGTTTTCAGCTATTACTTCTGTAAATATCCTCTTGATATCATTTGGGCTGTTTCCTTCTTTTTCATTTATCTCTATTAATCTTATGTGGTTTTTTTTTTTTGCATCGTCTTGCAGGTGTTGAATTGTTATTTCCTGATTCTTTGTTATTTTAAAAGATCTTGTCTTTCCTGTTCACTAGCTGCAATCTTATCTTTGAGGTCTGATATTCTACCTTCCCTTTTGTTGAGGTGCTTTTGGCAGCTTTCAGTAGAATTTTTGATTTCCTGTATATCTCTTTGAATCTGCTTTATGTATTCTGTTTGTTTCTTACAGTGTTCATTCAGGGATTCCATCTGTTTTCTTTGTTCATCTAATATTTTATCTGTGTCTTCACTGGATGTGTTCACTATTTCTTTCACTACTTTTCTCATTTCTTCTTTTACCTGGGCAATTATTTCTGATTTGAATTTCTCCATAGCTTCCCCTAGTTGTTTCTTTACTTCAGTTGATATCATTTCAATCATTTCAGGCTTATGGCTTCTATTTTCTTCTATGTACGTGGCTCCTGGGCTTGTTTAGGATGGGCTGGAGATTTCAGCCTGTCTTTTGTTCTTTCTTTTTGTCATTTTTTTATATTTCCTTGCTTTGAGCACTGTTCCAAAGCTTCCTCTGGGTGTGTGGTGAATCACCTCCTGTACCCTCAGCTCCTGGAGCAGTCTGAGCTCCCCCACAGGTTCTTGGCAACCTAAATTGAAAGGCAGAAGCTGGGCATGGTGAACTGGGCCAGTGGCAGAACCTCTGGGGCTCAGTCCTGTGTCCTAGGTGGGTGGATATGAACTCAACAGCTGGTAGTGCTGTTCTTAAGCTCTCCCCATGCTGGCCCAACCCAACCCAAAGTCCCCCTGCACAGTCTCTGCCTTCTGAACTGAAAGAAGGCCACTGGGCATGGGACACTTAGGCCATGGAACCTCAGGGTTCAGTCCAGTGTCCCCAGTAGCTAGCTAGAAACTCAATCACTGGGAGTACAAGTCTCCAACTCTCCTCAAGCCAGCCTGGGGCATGGGACTCACTTTGTGGTCCTAACTCCCCTGCATGCTCTTGGTTCCCTGAAAGGCTGTGTCTTTATGCCTCAGTCCTTCCTTGTGTCTTTGCTTCCTGCTTGCTGTGGTTGAACACATTTCTTCTGTCATGTCCTTTCTTGCTGCCTTTCTGCCTCAGAGCCTGTTGACCTGTAATTGTTTCAGTTTTTCTTCTGGACACAAGATCTCAGATGTAGAACCCAGGGGGAAATGGTAGCAAACTTCTCCAGGGACATGGAGTATGCACTGATGACAGGAGCAGTGGTATCAGAATGTTCACATCACATTGCGGGGACAGACGTAGCTGGTGACTCTGCACCCCACAGTGACAGCTCAGAGTCCGGGGTGCCTTTGCAGCAGGGAGGCAGCCGAGGAGTGCAGACTATCCTGGCTCAAGTGGAGGGTCCCTTGAGGAGGGGGCGTTCATAGCACAGGAGACAGAGGGTCTGGGGAGGAGTACAATGCGCAGGACAGCGCCAGGCCCTGGAAAAATGCCGGGTGATCTGGGCACCCACCGCCGCCCAGTGGCACAGGCACCATACTCCGTGCCTTAAGAGAGGGCTGCTCCTGGCTCTCAGCTTACTGGGTTAAGAAACAGGAGGAATGTGGAAGGCTGCCAAGGGTGAGGTCTGCCCCTGGGACTGGAAGGAGCATAGCCATCAAATTTAAAAACTTAGTTCCTGTAAAACACCATTGAAATTGAAAAGATAGCATACATAATGAAAAAAATTGTAACTAATATTTCTAAATAACTTGTATCTGGAAAGCATACTGATATTTTACAGCTTTTAAAAATCAAATATGCAAATTAAAAGATAAGCAAATAATCTGATCAAATATTTATTTCAAGAAAATATACAAATGACCAGAAAATGAATAAAGAGATCCCCAACATGTTATTTCTTAAGATATGCAAATCAAGAATATACTAAGATATCACTTCAGATCACCTAGATATTTACAAATTTACAGTGGGAGAATAACCAGTATTAATGAGTATGTGGAGAAGTTGCAATACTGATATTCTGCCTGTAGGAATGTAAAATATTATAGCCACTTTGAAAAACTATGTGATGCTTCTCCAATGGCTAAGTGTATGAATTACCATATGATCCATCAATTCCACACCAGATGTGTAGAACAAGAGAAATGAATACATATGTTAACTTACAACCATGTACATGAATGTTTGTAGCAGCAATATTCATAATAGCCAGCATAGTACATAGAAACAACATGGTTTCAGCTGTAGAATGGGTAAACAACACATGGCCCATACCACAGAATATTCAGCATAAAACAAGTGAAGCACTGATGCAGGCCACAACATGAGAAAAGTCTTGCAACAATTATGCTAAACTAAAAGATTCAGTCAGAATCTGTCACCTTTAATAGGATTGCATACATATTAAATGTCCTGAACAAGGAAATCTACAAAGCATGTAGTAGAATGGTGATCATTCTGAGCTAGTTTTGGGGATCCTGATGATGGAGAAATAACAAAAAGTGGGTAAATGGTTAATTTTATAGATAATGATGTATTCTAAAATTGATTGTGGTGAAGGTCACATATAAAATTTAGTAAGAACTTTGCATTTCAAGCTCTGAGTGGGTGAATTGTATGAAATTTATATCTCAACAATGGCTACAATAGTCAACTAACATATAATCCATTGCAAATGAAAAATAACTTTGTATTTCTCAAAATGTTAAACAATAAAGACAAAAATACATTGTGTTATGTTTGCATCTGGGTTTCCCCAAAAGCCTAACTCTTTCATAGGTGAGTTTTTTAAGGGTGATCTGATCTAGAGTGTGATTCTGAAATTAAGGGCTTGTGAAAACTAAATGGTTGTAACATACTCCTGGGTGTAGATAACAGAAGCTCTACACTCTATGTGGGCTCAGGTAATCAATAGGTTTATATCATGGATAAAATATAAAGAGAAGGCAGGCTTACAGCTGTTACCTCCTGCCAGCTGCCTCATTTTTGCCACACTATGCACTGCTTCTCTGTCACCATTGCCCACGGCCAAGCTGTGCTACCCATGAGCCAGCTGTCTATAGACTAAAACCTCTACAAACCATAAGCTAAAATAAACTCTTCCTCCTTTAATTTTGAGTGTTGAGTATTTTGTGTCAAAACAAGGAAAGTCAGAAAGACAAATGTTTGTGTCAGAGAAGTGGAGTCTTTTTGTGACTGTGCCAGATCACATGGCTCAGGGGCCTTTGGAACTGACTTGCAGGAAGTTTGGAAAGCTTTGGATACGGAGACTGAAGAAGGAGCCATACGGTTCTTTTTT